>JAFMOD010000224.1:298962-318466 GCA_019802435.1 Corydoras maculifer
TAGACTGCAGAAGCGTGAAGATGCCCCGTCATATCAATAACACGGCCTGCGTGGGTACCGCAGCACGCGCGTTTAGGCGCACGGACACGCAGACGACCCCCCCCCCCCCGGTGACACCCCACACAGCCGGGAGAAAGGACGGCCCGGTGATCCGCGGTCGGGAAACGAGCGGCGCGCCTTAACGCAGAAACCTCTGAGCGACTGAAACGCGTTTAAATGTTAAAATAAAATTAATAAAAACCAAAAACACGGAGCAGAGAGCCGCAGCTGGTTCCCCTCACTGCGACTCCATCCTCCCCACGTCACTCACAGAGAAAACACACAACAGCAACAAATCATAACAAATCATAAGCTACGATTGACCTCTTTGGATGTCCGACGCTGCGAGTTCCCGGATGTTCGGACCTTCGGCCGCCCCGGTGCTGAGGATGATGAGAGCGGAGTATCGGTGCATGCTGCAGCCGGCCCGAGCTGTTCCACACCCCGCCTCCGCCATCATGCTCGCGCGCGCACGCGCACGCGCGCGCACACACCCTCCCAGGCGGCCACACACACACACACACACACACACACACACACACACACACAGTATAATAATAATAATAATAATAATAATAATAATAATAGGCGGCACGGTGGCTTAGTGGTTTAACACGTTCTCCTCTCAGCTCTAGGGATTCCCTGTTCGAATCCCCATCTGGGTGGAGTTTCCATGTCCTCCCCGTGTCTGTGGGTTTCCACCAGGTTCTCCGGTTTCCTCCCACAGTCCAAAAACATGGATCAAGTTAATTGAATTCTCCAAATTGCCCCATATAGAGTGTGTGTGTGAGTGAGTGTGTGCCCAGCGATGGATTGGCGCCCTGTCCTGGGTGTATCTGCCCAGCGCCCGAGACGTTCTCCCCTGGATGGGCATGGGGACCCCACCACGACCCTAATAGAGGATAAAGCGGGAGATAATGAATGAATAAATAATAATAATAATAATAATAATAATAATAATAATGATAATACAAATACATTTAAGGTGTGGAACTATTTTCTGGTTCTGGTTCTGGTTCTGAACCCAGGGTTTACGTTCAGACCAACAAACATGGACTTTATTTTAAATGAATGTAATAACATCCATCAATTATCTTCAGCTTTATTCTGTATTAGGGGTTCCCCATGCCCATCCAGGGGATAATGTTTCGGGCGCTGGGCAGATACACCCAGGCCAGGGGGGCAATCTATCACTGGACACACACTCACTCACACAGACACACTCTATATGGGGCAATTTAGAGCATTCAATTGACCTTGATGCATGTTTTTGAACTGTGGGAGGAAACTGGAGAACCCGGAGGGAACCCACGCAGACACGGGGAGAACATGGAACCTCCACCCGGATTGGGATTCGAACCAGGAATCCCTAGTGCTGAGAGGAGAACATGCCAACCACTGAGCCACCGTGCCGCCCTAATGTAATAACATGCCCTTTAGAAAAACGATATTCAAGGGAAACACTGCAGGAGTGTTTGTGTTATATAAAGGGAACAAAGCCGGATTGTGCAAAAGATACAGAAAGCACTTTGTAGCTTGCTTGTAGGGCGCACGTGATGAAAGACGACGTTCGGGTAAAGCACAGTGTGTACTTTATTTAAAATGGGAACGGCACGGTTATTCACTTTGGGATCAAGGGGGCTCTGGAAAAAAATGTGCACTTTAAATATAGAGCATGGAATTAGTGTGCACTTCAAGGAAAACACAGAAGAGCACTATTTTAAGGGAAACACTGCAGTAGTGTACACTTTATTTAAAGAAAGTACAGCTGTAGTATATACGTGCAGTAGTTTGCATACACTTACACACTTTAAATTAAGGGAGCACACGTGTTCCATGTGTTTTTTTAGGAAAAAATAAGGAAGGTACGTTTGTTTAAAGGGAATCACTGCAGGTTTGTGTATGTTTAAGGGCAACGGGGCAAAAAGGCTCATTTATTTATATGAGACTAAAGTGTGATATATATGTTATGTATGTATACATGTTCTATATGTTTGGTGTATGTTATTTGAAGGGGAGCACAGCCGTGGTGTACTTGTCGAGTCCAGGCAGATGATTTCGGATCTTGTCCTCGGTTACAGGCACTTCATGATGAACACATCGCAGGTGGTTCCGGTCGGACAGCCGCACAGTTTGCCGACCCGGGCTCCCTTTCGCGCCGCACACTGCTCACCCGCATCACACTGCAGTAAACACAGGGAGGTCAGAGATAGAGCACGGTCGGTAGCGCACTCCGTCCATGATGCACCATTACATTTACATTCACATCCGTTCGTTTAGCAGACGCTTTTATCCAAAGCGACTTACAAGGTGTGTGCAGGGTTCATCACAACATCCCGGGAGCAATGAGGGTTAAGGGCCTTGCTCAAGGACCCACACTGGTAATTTCAGTGGACCTGGGATTTGAACCTTCAGATTGGTAGCCCAACCATCATCAAAAACTAATGTAATATCATCATCATTTGGCGTCTCATCAATGGACGTCCAAAGCTTTGCTATTTCCCATTTATTTATTTTCCTAATCCTCATACACTCACATAAGTAAAAAAAAAAAACTTCATATTGCCAATTCACCTACTAAACTCAGGGACAGACATGGGAGAACATACAAAATTCGGACTCCATTGACCTTTTCCGCCCAAGAGCTTTGCACTATGAGGTGAGAGCCGTTCAGAAACATCTGACGATGACTGGAGTCTGAATCAGACAAACTATAGAGATTCATCTCACCAGAGGAAGCTGACCGAACTTCTTTGTTGCGTTGGGAAGCTGTTTATTTTTTAATTTCTCCAGAACAGCCTGTAGAGCCTCGATCTGTATGACACACACACACACACACACACACACACAACAATAATACATCAGACACAAAACCATGTTTGCATCCAGCAAATTTAAAAATACTATCTGAACAAAAGCATCAGGACACCTGGAGCTTTTAATCCGTCAGGTTCTGGTCTCCCGCCCGTCTTTGCAGCAGTTCCAGCTTCCACTCTTTTGAAAAGTCTTTTAAACTTTGTAATCTCTGCAGATGGACTCGTGTTTAACCACCCAAGCCAACTCATGTCCCTCCATCACTCATGTCCTCCATCACTCATGTCCCTCCATCGGCTCCCTGTAGCTGCTGCATTCAGTACAAGTCACTGACTCTGATCTACAGAACCATTTCTGGATCTGGCCCCTCCTACCTTCTCTCTATCTTTTCAAAATACACTCCGACTCGTTCACTCCGCTCCAGTGATGAACGCCCCCTGGTGGTTCCACCTCACTGAGGAGCTGATTCTCACTCCGTGGCGTTCAGCCCTGCAACATGGTGGAACGATCTTCCCAACTCTGTCCATAAAGCAGAATCACTGAGCAGCTTTAAGACACTACTGAAGACGCATCTCTTTAACAAAAACCTGTTGTAAAAAAAAATTTAATTGAATAAAAAAGTAATGTAAATGTAAAAACTTGGCCAATTTATCCAGAACAGCCTTGTGAGGGCCTTCAACAAACCACAGTCCAAAAGGCAGGGTATGGGTCTTGATTAATTACACGGAGAATTGAATCATTTAGAGCCATTTCCCAATGCTTTTGTCCATATAATGTACTCTGTTTTTATAATTTTTTTTAAAAACATATGAAAATAAACTCTGAACTCAAAACTTCCTCTGAAGGGCCCGGCTGCGGACAGACTAACCACTAAAAATGCTGTTCAAACGTAAATCTCTGTACTCACCAGATGTTTCTCCTGCTGGGATTTGATCGCCGTCTCTACGGAGCGACTGAAGAGCGAATCGTCCCCGCAGGACAAAAGCACACAAAGAGAAATGGTGGCACCGATGAGAACCACGCGCCCCGTCATCATGCTGCAGGCTTCAGGACTCTTGGTCTCATGTGTCTCCGAGCTGATTTCGGTCCTACTTTATACCTGATCTGACATCAGCTGATTTAATATTAATACTGACGCAAATCGGCTCAGCGACCGAATAAATGTAATAAATATATGATGCTGCACATCTTTTAATAAAGATTTATGCTCAGACTTATTTTGTATTGCTATGTATTATACACAACATTGTGTACATCGCTTACTATACCATGTAATTATAAACTATATATAAAGATTTGTACCATAAAATCATTATATTAAAATCATATTTGATGAGTGAATTGACCTCAGCGTGTGGAGGAGGAAGGAATCAGATCCCTTTTTTATTTATCTGCTTCATCCTATATGAGGGTCGCACATTGTTCCCCAATGCCTTTCCAGGGCAGAACGTTTCGGGCGCTGGGCAGATACACCCAGGACAGGGTGCCAATTTATCGCTGGGCACACACTCACTTACACACACACACTCTATATGGGGCAATTTGGAGAACTCAATTGACTTGAGCCATGTTTTTGGACTGTGGGAGGAAAGCGGAGAACCCGGATGAAACCTACGCGGACACGGGATGGACATAGAACTCCACCCAGATGGGGATTCGAACCGGGAATCCCTAGCGCTGAGAGGAGAACATGCTAAGGAGCAGGTTAGTGATTTAAAAAGAAAAAACTATTAAAAGCAAAGATCTTAAAGTCTAATATGTTGCTTTTTTTATTGTAAGACATCAGAAACCAAAAGCATCTTAAAGCTGCATTTTTCCGTCTGTTGCGTGTCGTGAGGAGGGAAAATAAATTAAAATTGATGAAGAAAACTCAAAAACACAATGGACCTTCAGCAAAAATCTTAATTACTTACTAAGTTACTGCAAACCCTTCAACCACAAAGCCTGACCTCACAAAACCTGAACCCTTTTCCAGAAGAGTGACCGCTGCATCAGCTTTCAACTGGAAGCATCATGGTCTGATGTCCACATACTTTCAGCCACATTGAAGCCGGATCTGGTGGTCTTACACGAGATCGTTATTAAAATGCGTTCCACGTCCCGGTCTGATGAGGGAGGGGGGTCCAGTGTTGACATGAGCGTGATTGGGGGCATGAGGACATTATGAGGGTCACAGACCTTCATTATCAACGTATGGTGTCTCCGAGTTCAGGAAATCCAACAGGATGTGATTCGTTTGTCTTTTTTTTTTTTAACACAAACTGGGTGCTAACACCATCCATCAGAGTCTGACGTCACAAATGGCCTTCCAAATGAATTGGTTAACCCCCCCACCACACACACACACACACACACACACACACACACACACACACACTTCAAAATTCAGTGCACAAGATTTTGAATAAAAAAAATTAAAAAAAAAACATTTAAAACATTAAATTCTGACATTTAAACACAAGCACATGCATACGTAAATTAAATGATCATGTAATATAAGTCGGCGGCACGGTGGCTTACTGGTCTGCACGTTCGCCTCTCAGCACTAGGGATTCCCGGTTCAAATCCCCATCTAGGTGGAGATTCCATGTTCTCCCCGTGTCTGCGTGGGTTTCCTCCGGGTTCTCCGGTTTCCTCCCACAGTCCAAAAACATGGATCAAGTTAATTGAGTTCTCAAAATTGCCCCCTATAGAGTGTGTCTGTGTGAGTGAGTGTGTGCCCAGCGATGGATTCTGGGTCTATCTGCCCAGCGCCCGAGACGTTCTCCCCTGGATGGGCATGGGGAACCCCACCGCGACCCTAATAGAGGATAAAGCGGGAGATAATGAATGAATGAATGTAATATAAGTACGATGTGTGTTGATTGTGTTTATTAAACTCAGTTTATAACGTATGTAATATTGTGAAGGTTTGTCTACAGAAATTAGTTTTTTTTTTAAATCTTATTTCTTTTTTTTTTTCTGTGTAATTGATGGTATAAATGGTAAACATGCTCTTTATGACGCCAGGCCTTTTGTTCCCACAGCATCGTTACCATTGAACAGAACGAGATCAATAACGCTGTTTGATGTGAGAACAGTTAATCACAAATGAATCAGTGATCAATCCCATATTGTTCTGCTCAAATCTGCATAAGACGTCATTGTTAAACTGCTTTTTTTTGGATCCTAGAACTAATGTCAAATAATATCTTTAAATAATAAAATAGTCTTTAAATATCTATGATATTGACACCATTAATTTTTATTACTCCCAAAATGTTCACTATTAATAATTCGCATTATATTCAGTTGATAAAATTACAAACGTTTCCTAAAAGCTAATAAACACCTCCAAACACTACACTAATTACTAACAGTAATAAATTCAGAGCCTGTTAAAAAAATATAAATGTGACATATTGGTCACATTAAAAAAATAATAAATAAATAAAATAAAAACACGTTACCATCCTGTTTAGATATCGGTATTGTAAATTATTTTCTAACTAAATTAGATGATTTCTTTGGACCTGGTCATTAAGCAGAACATGAGGGATAATTAATTTATAATCATTTTATTTCTTTCTGATTCACAGCACTGCAGCTTTAAGACGTTTGAATTTTAACACAATAAACTAACTATTTAGCGTAATATATCAATTGTATAACACGAATTAGTTTTATTCTCTATACCTGGTGACGTAAGTGGTTACGGTGTTTATTCTTTATATATTATTTGCGATGTTTACATTCACCAAACGTTAGTTTGTTAGGAAAAAATCGATTAGCATAGCTTAATCTAAATCTATTTGTAATTTATCTTTATTGATCAATGACGCGCTTAATCGCCAGAAGCGGTGAGAGAAGTGTTAATTGTTCCCGCTGAACCGACTTTAATTATCATTTAGTAGAACGCGCGACACTCAAGATGTAATATTTCACCACGGACAGCAGATGGCGCTGCTCCACCTGCTGTTATACCGAATTAAATTAATTGATCATTTATAAAAAAAAATCACTTTAAAAAACAGAAATAATGCGAATAATGAATGTTATGTTTGTCACGGAATCGCGGCTCTTTTGTATGATTGCGCTCTGAACGTAGGAATCGTATTGTTATCGTAATGAACCGACTCGAACCCCGTCGGTGTGAACGCGCAGGGCTGATTCGATCAGCGCGCGCAGAGCCGGCTTTTAATCAGGATCGATCCGGATCAGACACAATGCAGAGCAGCTCGGGTTTCGATCTGAGTTTCACTCCGCCCATTAAAGGCCTTAAAAAGCCCGGAGACCCTCTCAGAGTCCGCAGACAGAACCAGAACTCCAGAACTCCAGAACACCAGAATTCCAGAACCAGAACTCCAGAACCAGAACTCCAGAATTCCAGAACCCCAGAATTCCAGAACTCCAGAACACCAGAACCAGAACTCCAGAACCAGAATTCCAGATCCAGAACTCCAAAACCAGAACTCCAGAACCAGGAACCTTCATTCAGAACTATACTGGAAACAAAATGACTCTGGGAAAGATTCTGGGCTGCAGCTGCTCACAAACACAGTAAGTCCTGCATTTCGCTTTATACTCTATGGGGGGGGGGGGGGTTCCCATGTCCATCCAGGGGAGAACGTTCCGGGCGCTGGGCAGATACACCCAGGACAGGGGGGCAATCTATCACTGGACACACACACTCACTCACACAGACACACTCTATATGGGGCAACTTGGAGAACTCAATTGACTTGATCCATGTTTTTGAACTGTGGGAGGAAACCGGAGAACCCGGAGGAAACCCACGCTGACACGGGGAGAACATGCAAACTCCACTCAGATGGGAATTCGAACCGGGAATCCCTAGTGCTGGGAGGAGAACATGCTAAACCACTAAGCCAGCAGCATGTATTTTTATTTTATTTATACATTATATATATATTTAAATTTTGGCTGCTAAAATTTCCTTCGAGATGAATAAAGTATTCTATCTATGTAATTAATTACAGCTTATAATTAACGCTCTGCCCTGTAATAATGATTCTGGGATTACGGTACCTGCTGAGATTGAGATTAACATGATTTTATTTTTATTTTTTTTAGATTAAAATCATTATCTTTAAATGTTTTATTATTAAGGCACGGTGGCTTAGTGGTTTAGCATGTTCTCCTCTCAGCGCTAGGGATTCCCGGTTCGAATCCCGGAGTTTCCACATTCTCCCTGTGTCCGCATGGGTTTCCTCCGGGTTCTCCAGTTTCCTCCCACAGTCAGAGAGAGAACATGGATTTTAGGTCATTTGAGTTCTCCCCATATAGAGTGTGTCTGTGTGAGTGAGTGTGTGCCCAGAGATGGATTGGTGTCCTGTCCTGGGTCTATCTGCCCAGCGCCCGAGACGTTCTTCCCTGGATGGGCATGGGGAAACCCCCCCCCCCCGTGACTCTAATAGAGGATAAAGCAGAAGATAATGGATGAATTATTAAAGGACAAATGTGTGATTATACAATAAGAATGAGTTGTTTAGTGAAATGTGTGTGTGTGTGTGTGTGTGTGTGTGTGTATTTAGGATGGAGAGTGCCAGGGACACTCTGTTGGAGCTGCTCACTGCCGCCCGACATCAGGACTGTCTGATACTCGGGGTGTACGAAGCCGCCAAGCTGCTGAACGCGTATGTATCTGAATCTGAATCTGAGTCTGAATCTGAATCTGAGTCGGTTCTTCTTGTGATTCTAACAGCGTCCACTCTGTTATATGTTTGCCTCCGGGCCTTTGTGTGGTCAGACACTGATGTTGGGGGTGGGGGGGGCTGCTCTGGGGGCGGGGTTAGGGTCAGAGCTTGGCGAGGTACCCAGCATCATGTCTCTTTGGACCTTGCTTTGTGCATTCGGACACAGTCATGCTGGGGCCTTCCCCAAACTGATTCTGCAAGGTCTAATCTCTGCAAACACCTCAGTCCATCAGACTGATTCTGCAAGGTCTAATCTCTGCAAACACCCCAGTCCATCAGACTGATTCTGCAAGGTCTAATCTCTGCAAACACCTCAGTCCATCAGACTGATTCTGCAAGGTCTAATCTCTGCAAACACCCCAGTCCATCAGACTGATTCTGCAAGGTCTAATCTCTGCAAACACCTCAGTCCATCAGACTGATTCTGCAAGGTCTAATCTCTCCAAACACCTCAGTCCATCAGACTGATTCTGCAAGGTCTAATCTCTCCAAACACCTCAGTCCATCAGACTGATTCTGCAAGGTCTAATCTCTGCAAACACCTGAACCCGTTTTCTGACTGCAGCTTTGTGAATTTCTTAGAGATCCAGACAGCGTGGTCCTCTGCGTCCTTGCTGCTGATGAGGACGACGAGAGCGACGTGGCTCTGCAGATCCACTTCACTCTGATTCAGGCCTTCTGCCGTGAGATGGACATCGACGCCGTGCGAGTGAGGGGCATTAGGCAACTGGCCGAAGTCTTGGGGGAACCTGTGGAGAACATCGGTGACGCCCAGGAGCCCAAAGACCTGCACTGTGTCCTGGTCACGGTACGTTTGACTACGTGTGGACTAAAGTTTCGGGTCACACCTCAGAATCATCGTATTCAGGCGCAGCATTTAGTCTTTGTACCACGGGGGGACATGGGTTCTAGACTTTCAACTTTTTGGGAACAGTGTGGGAAGGAACCTGTTTTTAGGGTAGTCCAAGTGGAACTCCAACTCAAACCCATCCATCCATTATCTTCCACCTTATCCTATATAAGGGTCACGGGGGGGGGGGGGGGTTTCCTCATGCCTATCCAGGGGAGAATGTTTCGGGCGCTGGGCAGATACACCCAGGACAGGACACCAATTAATCGCTGGACACACACTCACACACTCTATATGGGGCAATTTGGAGAATTCAATTGACTTGATCCATGTTTTTGAACTGTGGGAGGAAACCGGAGAATGTGGAGGAAACCCACGTGGACACAGGGAGAACATGGAAACTCCACTCAGATTGAGATTCGAACCGGGAATCCCTAGAGTTGAGAGGAGAACATGCTAAACCACTAAGCCACCGTGCCGCCCTTAACTCAAACCCATCAATATATTTAAGATGGAGCGATTGTGAGCTACTGGAGCCCCAAATGACATCAGTTACATTACAGCGTCAGTGTCACAACAAGATTGTCCACAAGGGGGAGACAAAGTACCAAAAAGGGTTTTTTAAACATATGACGAATATGCTGAACACGGCCTGTTTTTTATATTTTTTTTATTTGGCTACATCATGAAGAACTAACTCACGTGCTTTGCGTTTGTTTAGAACCCTCTGACGGAACACGGGACGTTGAACGAATTGGGACGTTTCTGCAGAGAGAGCCACTGTGAGGACCAGTGGATTCCACACATCGACCTGCACCCCCGCTGACCGGCGACCTCCACCCACCTCAACGCCCGAGGACCACTCGACAATGAACTGCGACGGACGCGTCGGTGCTGACGCCACGGCGACCCCCAGCCCGGGAACCCCAGCCCCGCAGCACCTGGCGTGAAGGAACGAGCCGACCGCGACGTCCGCCACACACTCAAAAGTTTGTGGACGTTTTTCCTGAACCTCCAGCTGCACCGTGGACTCCGACAAACTCACAGAAGATGATGATCATCGTGCACGAGGACGACATTTTGAATATTATTTCGGGGGGATTTTTAAGCTTCCTGAGTGAGAGAAACGTAAACCATAACTTTAACGTGTTGAATATCGGACGATTATAAACAAATTGTGATGTATTTGGTAATTTATTTATTTTATATTTAATTGATTTGAATGTTTCCCAAAGGAGACGATGAATCGACTGGTCATACTGATCTCCTCATGGAATTATAACAATTACAAAACATTAACGACGTTCCCATTGGACTGCACCTGTTATTTATACGACGTATTTATGGAACCCATGTTCTGAAGTTTGTTCATGTTAATTAAATAATGCTACCTGCTTCCTGTTCTTATAGCCTCCACATGGACTACAATCTGTAAATGTAGAACTACAAAGACCATCTGCATGAATCAGTGGAACGGAAACAAAGGGGCAACAAGCAAATCGGTTCGAATACCAATCTGGGTGGAGTTCGCATGTCCTCCCCATGTCCGTGTGGGTTTCCTCCAGGTTCTCCGCTTTCCTCCCACAGTCCAAAAACATGGATCAAGGTCAATTGAGTTTTCCAATTTGCCCCATATAGTGTGTGTGTCCAGTGATAGATTGCCCCCTGTCCTGGGTGTATCTGCCCAGCGTCTGAAATGTTCTCCCCTGGATGGGCATGGGGGACCGACCCCCCCACCCCCCCACAACGCTAATAGAGGATAAAGCAGAAGATAATAATCTCTATACTGTATTTTTATCTTATTTTCTTCTTTAGAATTTAAATTCTAAATGATAAGAACACGGTAATCGCGGTCCGTGACCCATAATTTGGTTCTCGTCTCATGAACCACGTGTGATATGAATGATGGTAACATTTTCTTGAATCTTGAACACAAGCTAACAAACGAGTGGGTCAGCCATTCAGAGTCACATCGTTTATGTTTATTTAACTTCTACGTTCTGAACTGATCTTTTTTTTATTTATTTTTTTTTTTAACAGTAATATCCACAAAATATTAACAGTGTGCAAGAAAAAACATGATTTATGGCACATCAGAGAAGAAGAGTTACAAAAAATAGAGATTATCTTCAGAAATCAAGGCTGAGAAGATGTACAGGAAAATAGAACACGACATGGATCTCTCTCTCTCTCTCGCTCGCTCGCTCACACACGGTGATTAACAGGCTCTAAATTAGATAAGTTTAAAGGTTTCTTTCTAGTCGTTTTAAGCGTTCCGTTTTTTTAATATGATTTAATCTAAACGTCGCGATCTAGAACCTTTCAGGGTTAAAAAGTCGCAGGTGACGTTAATGACGGTTTAAGACACAATAAGAACTCAAGCCATCGGCTGTGAGGTGAGGAATCGGAGTTCCGATTCGGACCGAGCGCATTCCCATTTATGGATGCTGTAATGTCCCGTTGTAAAAACCCACGATGCTTTGCGCTGGCCATGCAGACTCAGGTGAAATGCGAGGGACGTGGTTTGGAAGTTAATATGCATTGGTGGAGGTTGGTCAAGAAGGAACGTCCCATCGGTTCTCCACCTCCTCTGAATTACATGCAGTGAGGTTACCTGCTTCCGACCATGCGGCCTACTTAGGGAGCCTACAGCGGAGGTGAAGTGTAACACTAAGCTGACTTGCAGCTGAATCACAAAATTCATTGAAAATTGAAATTTTTGGCACTGTTGTGTAACGGCTGGTTTAGAGCGCGCGCACACACACACACACACACACACACACACACGCACACGCACACGCACACGCACACGCACACACGCGCACACACACACGCACCCCCCAACGCATTCGAATTGAAGATCACATTCATTTTTTTTTTTTCATGGAGGAATTACAACCCTCATTTTTAACTCCTGGCACCAAAGATCTTCTCGAAACTTCCAGGGTCTCGCAGAACCCCGTGCTGCTTAAAAAGGGCCTTCATTTCTGGAATTCTGAAACCATTTTTAGGACCCAACACTCGGGACGGTTCCACGCGGAGAGGCGTGAGGTCCATCAGGTCCATTAGGGGATCAGGTGACCATGGGAACCAAGTCTGGATTTGAAGATTGTACAGAGGTACACGGAAGCCTCGTACTGCGTTTCGTTTATTGTAATAGATTTAAAAATCAGCCATAGGGACAAAAGTATTGGAACACCAACAGGTTCCCCCCACAGGTTCTCGGAGGGCCAGGCCCACACCAAACGGGGTCAGGACGGTCTAATTCTCACCCAAAATTCTAAATTTCTGGACCCATAGGATCCCGAGAGACAGAACCGGGACAGTCTCAGAGGCTGGCAGAACTGTGCAGAGCACTCAACCTACCAAAGATGTTAGGAATTCCAAAGGGGTTCCTACTGGGTATTTTATGGCCTTCATAACAACTCCAAAACCTTCATTTGGGGGCGCTGTAGAACCCACTATGTTTTCCAGACCCTTACAGGTGGTTCAGGGTACATGGGCTTCAGAACAACTATAATCCTTCATACTGATAACTCGACGACGGAAAGACTTTTGGCACTTCAGATTAAAGAACGGTCGACGTTAAAAACTGTAAACACGGAGCGAAGCGGAACCATCGCACAGAAGAACCAAAAGGCGGGATCTGAAAACCTTCATCAGCAAGGGTTTCCTTCAGCTTAAATTAAACACCATGATGGGAACAGTCTGAAGGAACCGCCCACACACACACACACACACACACACACACACACACACCATAACGATGCAGCGAACAGAGGAGTTTAAAAGGGACCGCAAGCGAGAACATGGCACCGAAGGTCAGAACGGTTCCGTGAGGGAATGATATGGCGGCTAGTCAGTTTTCCGTTCAGTGAGAAACTGCGACGAACAGCCAGCATCGAACATCAGAACACGCGCAACGTCATCGTCCAAAAAAAAACAAAAAGTTTGTACACGGGTTCTGTTTACGGGTTCTGGGTGGGCTTTACAATCAATCGACCCGGAAGGGGCCGGGGGTTCCGTATCGGGGAGGGGGTGTGAGGTAGGTACCTCCGACTGCACACCGCGCCCACGGCGTCCGCACTTCTCAGGATGATCGTTAGAAAAAGGCTGTGTCTCATTTTTAACAGAACTCTCTCATGAGAGGTGGTTAGTAAGGGTTAGGTTAAAAAAAAAATTTTTAAAACAATTTAGAAAAAAAACACAGCGTTAGCAGAGACTTGGACCTGCGGGAGGCGTCGCTTTTCCCTTTGTAAACAATAAGAAGGCACACAGACTGGCTGTGTTTCAAACGGCACCCTATCCCCTATGCCCTAGCTCTTACGACACCACCTGCGATAACCGAACCGTCCTACGAGGCGCAACGCGTAGCGAACAGGGTGCAGATTGAAACACAGGCGCTCTAACGTCCGGCCGCTCGAGCCCTTCTCGTCTCACCGTGGACGGTCAAACACCCCCGCCCCTCCCCCATCCCACCCCCCAAGGTTTAAACGCTTGTCATGCGGTGTGTACTCCGAGTGGACGCTCTGTTAGTGGGAGGGGGGTCAGAGGTGTACAGTGGGACAAAGTCAGAAGATAATAAGGCAGGGTTTCATAGAAGAAAGAATAGAAAGAGAGATGGATGGATGGAGAGATGGATGGGTGGCTGGGTGGGTGTATAGATGGGTGAATTGGAGGCGGCTATAGGAGGATGCAGGGTTTTTTATCTTTGAACGGATTTTCTGAGGTGGGCACCCCCACCAGGAGGGCATCGGTACGCGCATGCTGCTCGCAGTAACTCATCAGATCAGCCGCTGCTTTAGACACCTGAGAGAGAGAGAAAGAAAGAGAGCGAGAGAGACAGGCTTCATACTAAGCTCTGTACACTCCACACACCTAATGTATACGTGTGTGTGTGTGTGTGTGTGTGTACCTTGATGCGTTCGATGCCAGCTTCAATCCTCAGCTGTTCCACCAGTTTTCGAGCCTGCGCTATGTTATTAGTCGTGGACATTTTCGTCCATCGGTTATCTCGCACACTACAGAGAAATCTGTACAATTAAACATATTATATATTAATTTAAATGAACTTTTTACGACTACACATTATAAATATAGATCTACGATAAGCCTCTTTAAGGTCCGTGGAGCCAATAAAAATTGACAGAAAGGTCCACGTGGGTATTTAATAAAGGGACCGATCGCTAAAACACATTTCATGTTAAAATTTTAGATCATTAGTTTGTAAATTTTGGTTTATTTGCTGGTTTAAGATCATCCTGAGAACAGAACAATAGCTGGGTGATTCTGTCGCCGCCTTGTGGCCACGAACTGCAACTGGCTATGGAGTATAAAGAGCACTTACTGATCGAATGGGGAGTTAAAGAGTCGCGTTGGAGGTGTTCACACGGTTATGGAGTTTGTGGAGCAGGTTAGTTGAGGCCTTCACTCTGTTTATAAAAGAACAAAAAAAAATTTATTTATTGTATTTTATGAATTTTTTTGTACGACAAACTGATTGAAAGAGCTTACACAAAAACGTACACATTCTTACACGTTCTACAAGGATCTACAAGCTATGTTAATTATAATTCATTAGTTTTAATCAAATGAAATAATATGTAGTACCTTAATCTTAATGTATTTTCTCAAGAAACGGCAAAAAAAAAAAAAGATTGAGATCTGATCACCACACAGAGCTTGTTGTTTTTTTTTAAGTAGACTAATGTAATTAACAGTGAGAACTATTCCAGCTCTAATTAAAAAACCCGACTCCTCTGGAGACGCGACACTCGACAGCCGCATCCACTGGGAATTTTAATGTTCTGAAAACATAATGCCTCTGACTCTGAGCAACGGGACAGAGGATTCGACAGTCCAACGGGACATAGGCAGAGGGGGCAACTACTGGGACAGAGGGGGCAACAAAAGGGACAGAGTAGAGTCTAATGGGACACAAGGGGACAGAAGAGAGAACATCCATCCATTATCTTCCGCTTTATCCTCTACCAGATTCGTAGGGGGTTCCCCATGCCCATCCAGGGGAGAACGTTTCGGGTGCTGGGCAGATACACCCAGGACAGGGTGCCAATCTATCCCTGGACACACACTTACTTCCACAGACACACTCTATATATAATTCAATTGACTTGACCATGTTTTTGGACTGAGGAACCGGAGAACCCAGAGGAAACCCACGCAGACACAGGAGAACAAACTCCACCCAGATTGTGATTCGAATCTGGAATGCCCAGCGCTGAGAGGAGAACGTGCCAAACCACTAAGCGCCCGTGTCATATTTTCCACATGTGTCACAAATAATTTCATATATATATATATATATATATATATATATATATATATATATATATATATATATATATATATAATAACATGTTCTGATTTAATTTTTTTTTTTTAAATTAAGACACGTACTTCAAAACGACTTCAATTTTAAACAGTTTAGAAGGAGCACATCGTGACGGTATCATCCGCGGTATTATCGCGATATGACGGTATCATCGGTCATACCGTATGAGCGCTGACCTGCAGGCCTGCTTCACTCTAACACACGAACAGAGCGACAAACGCGAACAAGACGCGCTGGGATTTGAACTTAACCGAGGCTGTAACTCAGAGAACGTTCGCGGGGGATGAGAGCCCGCAGGTCGCGGATCCTGAGGTAAATGCTCGGTGTCTGAGGGACCGGCGGCCGGCGGCGCGGAGCCCTCAGTCCGATGCCCTCGGTCGCTTGCTTTTCCTCGTCGGTGCAAAAGCGGCTTTTTATTGGTTTTATTGATTAATTCGCGGATTTTAAAGACGCGGCGGATTGAAACTGGATGACGTTTAAAGCCGCGGCTCCGCCGGATCCGCAGCCGCTGACAGAACACCCAGCTCCGCCACGAAAGCCCGGATCCGCGGCCGCATCTGCCCGCGGGGCGCGGCGTGAGGGCCGCGGCGGGCTGCGGACTCACCTCCGGGTTCGGGTTCGGGTCCGGACGGGTTCGGGACGGTTCCGCCGCAGAGAGCGCTCCGTTAGCTGTTAGCCGTTAGCCGCCGTTTCCACCCAAATCCCCCTCCCGTCTGTCACTGCTGCGCCCCCTCCCCACGCCGCACTGCGCATGCGCGGCGCGGCTCCTCGAACGCGCACGCGCCACCCCATGCGATCGACAAACCATTCTCATGATTTCAGTGTTTCTAAACTATTGTAACGTAACGCAACAACAACAACAAAAATCAACATTCATAGTACTATTCTTTTCGCTAAACCACATTGTTTCTACATTAAGGTTCATTAAGGTTCAGGGGTGTGGTAACTCGGTGGTTATCAATCCGAAGGTTGTGGGTTCAAACCCCAGCTCGACTAAAGTTACCGATGTGGGTCCTCGAGCAAGACCTTTAACCTTCATCGCTCCAGGAGGCGCTGTATCAAGTCCATTCATCCATCTATTATCTTCTGAATTATCCTCCATTAGGGTTGTGTGTGTGTGTGTGGGAGGGGGGTTCCCCATGCCCATCCAGGGGAGAACGTTTCGGCCGGTGAGCAGATACACCCAGGACAGGGCGCCAATCCATCGCTGGGCACACACTCACTCACACAGACACACTGTATATTGGGCAATTTGGAGAACTCAATTGACTTGATCCATGTTTTTGGGACTGTGGGAGGAAACCGGAGAACCCGGAGGAAACCCATGCGGATACGGGGAGGACATGGAAACTCCACCCAGATGGGGATTCGAACCGGGAATCTCTAGCGCTGAGAGGAGAACATGCCAACCACTAAGCCACCGTGCCGCCCTCAAACAATTCTCATTATTTCAATTTTTCTAAACTATGTATGTAACGTAACGCAACAACAACAAAAACATAGAACTATTTTTTCTAAACTCATTTTTCGCGATTTTATTAACTACAGCTCATTGTTTCTCCATGTTCATTAAGGTTTAGGATGTGGTAACTCAATCTGAAGGTTGTGGGTTCAAATCCCAGGTCCACTGAAGTTACCAGTGTGGGTCCTTGAGCGAGACCCTTAACCCTCATTGCTCCAGGGGGCGCTGTGATGAACCCTGTCTTCACCTTGTAAGACGCTTTGGATAAAAGCATCCAATAAATGACCGAAAGTAAAAGTAAACTTTAAATATAGTTTAAAAATCAAAAAAAATGTAAGGATCGTCACATTGGGAAACCAGAAAGTAAGAATGCAGAAGTGATAACCACGAGCACACGTCGCTGGCCGTGCGATTCACGACTCTCGTGATGTAAAGTCTTTAAGCTGCACTGGTTTTTCCTCCATCGCCCCCTGGAGCAATGAGGGTTAAGGGTCTCGCTCAAGGACCCACACTGGTAAATGTAATGTAAATGTAGCACATTGTGACCAGTAGATGGCGGACAAACGTAATACGTTATCTATCTAACGCAACTATTAGCGTCGATGACGTCACTGGTTCCAGGGAATAGTAGATTCCTGCGAACAAACTCCCACTTATCATCGAAAGACTTGTGTTGCCCTCAAAGCTGGCGATTTTATTGGCTCTGCAGAATTTTATAACATTCTGGGCTCCATGGTAACGTCGTTTACTGCCCTGTGTAACACACACTTACAAACCAAAGGCAATCAGGATATTTGGACATGAAAAAATAAACGGTAACTAAAGTGAAAACCTGAACTCTGAATCTACAGTTGGCTTTTCTTGCCTTTCGTTCTACATGATGCTGCATTTTTTAAGCGTCATCTTTTTGCGTTTTTGTTTTCCGTCATCGATGAGCACCAGGTTGCGTTTCTTTTCGAGTTTCAGCAGTTCCCGGAACAGTTCGTCGACGTTGTGATGGTTTTTCGCCGACGTTTCGATGAAGCCGCACCTCCAGGCCTGGGCCTCTGCCGCCCCGTCATCCACCTGCACCTCCCGCCCGGCGTTGTCGTCGTTCTTATTACCCACGAGGATGATGGGGCATTTTTCTGCGTCTCCTTTAACGGCTATGACCTGCTGATAAACGGGCTTCAGTTCCTCTAGAGAACGTCTGCAGGCGACGGAGTAAACCAGAACATAGGCATCGGATTTGGAGATGTTCAGACGCTGCATGGCGGGAAACTGGTAACTCCCCGTCGTGTCGGTGACGTGCAGCATGCACACGCCCCGTTCGCAGCCGATCACACGCCGGTACGTGTCCTCCACCGTGGGGACGTAGCCCTCGTGGAAGGTGCCCTTTACAAAACGAAGTGCCAGCGAGGTCTTTCCAACGCCGGCAGAACCGAACAGCACCACCCGGTAATCGGTGCTCAGCTCAGGCATCATGCAGATGGGACGCTCATCGACAGCTGGGGGGACAAAAAAAAAACAAAACGAACATGAGCAGATTCATCAGGTGGCCCGTGGGCCAATCATGGCCCTATACATTGTTGTAAAGGCCTTTTTTTTTAAAAAAAAAAAAGGGGGAAAAAATGTGCACCCCCTGCTGAAGAAATAAAGAAACTGCATATCTTGTCAGTTTAACACCGAAGGAATCGTTCTTACCTTTCTGTCGTATCACTGGAACAGCACAGGGCTGAAAAATAAATAATATTCTGTTGTATGTAGTAGCAAGTTTTGGCCACAGAGGTCTCCAAATCCACCGGCAGCTTTAAATATAGTTTAAAAATCAAAAAAAATTTAAGGATCGTCACATTGGGAAACCAGAAAGTAAGAATGCAGAAGTGATAACCACGAGCACACGTCGCTGGCCGTGCGATTCACGACTCTCGTGATGTAAAGTCTTTAAGCTGCACTGGTTTTTCCTCCATCGTGTTTAATCTCCATCAGGCCTGAACAGCACGCTTCCGTCTATTGACCTGTGTTCTGCGTTCATGCTTAAAGCTGTGATTAACATTTTACGGAGGTTTTTATTTTTATTTTTTTTAAATGCTGATCATACTGAACGCATCTGATCCGATGACGTGGACTCACCTCGCTGACCGTTCCTCACGTGCTGCACAATCACGGCAGACCGAGCTGAACCACTTCCCTTTACCGATTAGAGGAACTGTGAAAAGATTTGTCCACCTCACGGCACTCGGGCTCTAAATATGCAAAGCTGCCATCTGTTATCTAAGCGCACACACACACACACACACACACACACACAC
>JAFMOD010000224.1:331483-357738 GCA_019802435.1 Corydoras maculifer
CCCTGGCCCCCTCGCAGCTTGCCCCGACCTTCAGGCGGTACACAGTGACTCACTCTCGCGGCTTGCCCCTCATGCTCTCACAAGCCAATGACACACACTGCCCCGGATTTTCAACTCAACTTTAAGTTAATGTTTAGAGTGAGCGGGGGGGGGAGATCATGTGTTCCTGCAACCGATTCCACGCTCACACACGGCAGAGGGTTTCACATTACAGTGTTGATAAAGAAAAACAGGACAGTGCAGTCTGTGTGTGTGTGTGTGTGTGTGTGTGTGTGTGTGTGTGTGTGTGGGCAGCTCTGTGTGTTTGTATAGGGAAACGACATCCACCTCGTTATTCTAATCAGTCCTCATCAGCTCCGCTCTGTGAAACTCACTGAGCTTCATCGCCCTGAACAGGTCACCCGTCCACCGCAGGGCAGACGCTCACAGCCAAGGTGATTACAGAACGCCAGCCCTCTCACGAGGTTATATAAGGAGAACATACAAAATTCACATGGCATGAACCTTCTCCTTCATGGAGGTTGGAAACCAAACCCAGGACCTTTAGGCTGTGATGTTAGAGCGGCTCATGGACTTGGTGTGTGTGTGTGTGTGTGTGTGTGTGTGTGTGTGTGTGTGTGTGTGTGTAGAGTGGACGAACAAGAAGGTGGAGCTAATAAACTGGCCGGTGGTGAATAAACAAAGCACGCAGTCAGCATCTCCAAAACGGACCAGAACCCCCCCCCCGTTATAAATAACCCGAGGAACAGCTGTGAGGAGAAACCAAACCCTCTGAGGACGAGGAGGAAGTGCTGATCCAGCAGCCCCCCCCCGCTGAGCCACACGACTCCCCGACTGCAACCACCGCAGACACGCCGATCTCCCGCCGCCGGTCAGCGAGCGAGGCGCCGGACTCCGGCCGCGGTCAGGACGCAGGACGTTTGGCTTCGGGCCATTTCTCCTGATTTGGTTAAGATGGTGCTGAAACGCTGAGGATTTAACGGTGTGACATTAATAAAGCCGTGCGACGCGGCCAAAAGTCTGTGAGAGAACATCGAGACTTCAGAACCAGAACCAGAACCCTTTACTAACGCATTCTCTACTTTAATAGAACTGAAACATCACTCTGATGGGACCAATCTGGATCCTTCAGATGTTCTGATGAACCTGCTGCTCTGTACAGAATCAGAACCAAACTTATGACCCGCCCGCAGCTGGACCTCCATTAGAACATACCAGAACCTTTATCTGGACCTCCATTAGAACATACCAGATCCTTTATCTGGACCTGCAGTAGAACATACCAGAACCTTTATCTGGACCATACCAAAACGTTTATAAGAACATACTAGAACCTTTATCTGGACCTGCAGTAGAACATACCAGAACCTTTATCTGGACCTCCATTAGAACATACCAGAACCTTTATCTGGACCTGCAGTAGAACATACCAGAACCTTTATCTGGACCATACCAGAACATTTATAAGAACATACCAGAACCTTTATATGGACCTTTATAAGAACGTACCAGAACCTTTATATGGACCTTTATTAGTACATACTAGAACTTTTCTCTGGACCTCCATTAGAACATACCAGAACCTTTATCTGGACCATACCAAAACGTTTATAAGAACATACCAGAACCTTTATCTGGACCTTTATAAGGACATACCAGAACCTTTATCTGGACCTTTATTAGAACATACTACAACTTTTTTTCTGGACCTGCAGTAGAACATACCAGAACCTTTATCTGGACCTCCATTAGAACATACCAGAACCTTTATCTGGACCTTTATTATAACATACCAGAACCTTTATCTGGACCTCCATTAGAACATACCAGAACCTTTATCTGGACCTGCATTGGCACATACCTGCGTCTGTAGCTGGCCCCGCCCCACATCCTCAATCTAAACCTGCATCGGTGTCAGGACGAGCATGTGGACGTCCTCTGAACCCGTACGGTGATCAGGCTGCTCCTGCAGAACGTTCACGAACTTTGAACTCAAACTAAATAAATCTAGTCCTGAAAACGCTGACTCACTTCCTCTCAGCACACAGAACAACTCAGCAAAACCAATCAGGATTCAGCAATAACTACTGATTACTAGTAATTAATAATTATCAGAATAAAGTCGAGGGCAATTTAGAAGGGTTTGGTGTACATCTATAAAAGCGGAACGCTGGACTCCGTTAACAGGAGTTACATCAACTCGAGATCGGAAAGCAGGTCTGATGGCCGAGCACCGATGGTCAGTCAGGTGAGTCCATGCTGGCAGGTGGGAAATTCAGAATGTGGTGAAGATGCTGCGTGTGCTCGCTCAGTTCCTCCTTCATCAGGAGCTTCCTCGTTTTCATTAATCATCACACAGTAAACACAAAACACACCAAACTGTACATCTAATGTGTTTAGGTGTACGAGTGTGTAACCACAAAAGGTACAACAAGCATACAGATGTGTACAGGTGTGTAGCTGTGTGTATGGGTGTGCTGTTGTTTCATTCTACAGGTGTAATGTGTGTACAGGTGTGTAGATGTGTACCTGTTCAGGTATGATTTGTGTGCCGTTGTTATTGTACATGGTGTGATGAGCGTACAGGTGTGTATCTCTGCAGGTGTAATGTATATACAGGTGTGTACCTGCGCTGTTGTGTGATTGTACAGGTGTATTGTGTGTGCAGGTGTGTACCTGTGCAGGTGTAATGTATATACAGGTGTGTACCTGCGCTGTTGTGTGATTGTACAGGTGTATTGTGTGTGCAGGTGTGCAGTTGTGTACCTGTGCAGGTGTAATGTATATACAGGTGTGTCTGTATGGGTGTGCTGTTGTGTGATTGTACAGGTGTATTGTGTGTACAGGTGTGCACCTGTATAGGTGTAATGTATATACAGGTGTGTACCTGTGCATGTGTTGGTATGGGTGTGCTGTTGTGTGATTGTACAGGTGTATTGTGTGTACAGGTGGGCAGGTGTAATGTATATACAGGTGTGTCTGTACAGGTGTATTGTGTTTACAGGTGTGCAGTTGTGTACCTGTGCAGGTGTAATGTATATACAGGTGTGTCTGTACAGGTGTGCAGTTGTGTACCTGTGCAGGTGTAATGTATATACAGGTGTGTCTGTACAGGTGTGCAGGTGTGTACCTGTGCAGGTGTAATGTATATACAGGTGTGTCTGTACAGGTGTGTAGGTGTGTACCTGTGCAGATGTAATGTTTGTTGACCCCCGTCTTCTCCTCCAGCTGATTTAAAAGGTCCGTCAGCACATTCTTCTCCTTCATGAACGCCTCGTAGCGCTCGGTCAGAGCGGGCAACATGGTCGAACTAACGTAACGTCCGCGTCTCTACTAAAAAATCTAGCAAACAAACTAAAGTATAAAGTTAAAATAACGACATGAAACGACCCTCCGACTCCACCGGACTCCACCTGACCTCACCTCAGCGCGCTGCCCTCACAAACTGACCGACTGCAGCGCCCCGGAGCCGCGGCTCTATTTATTCACATCCCAACAGCCAATCAGGACGCAGGATTTCGGACACGTCACACGTAAGCCAACAAGGTTTCCAACAATAGTTCTCTGTGCAACAGAAACACAACGTTAACGATTAAAACGTTAACGATTAAAACGTGAACGATTAAAACGTAAACGATTAAAACTTTAACGATTAAAACGTTAACGATTAAAACGTTATCTAAACATCATTACCGACCGACAGCGAGATCCACTGAGCACCACGAACCGAACACAACAATAAACAAGACTTTTTACAACAATCGATATTCACTCTATTCATTTATTTATGTTTTAAGGCAGGCGGCACGGTGGCTTAGTGGTTGAGCATGTTCTCCTCTCAGCGCTAGGGATTCCCGGTTCGAATCCCCATCTGGGTGGAGTTTCCATGTCCTCCCCATGTCTGCGTGGGTTTCCTCCGGGTTCTCCGGTTTCCTCCCACAGTCCAAAAACATGGATCAAGTCAATTGAGTTCTCCAAATTGCCCCATATAAAGTGTGTATGTGTGAGTGAGTGTGTGTCCAGCGATAGATTGGTGCCCTGTCCTGGGTGTATCTGCCCAGCGCCCGAAACGTTCTCCCCTGGATGGGCATGGGGAACCCCCCCCCCCCCGCAACCCTAATAGAGGATAAAGCTGAAGATAATGGATGGATGGATTTACACCTGTGCAGGTATACAGTACATACACCTCTGTATACACCTGTACAGGTAGACACCTACACACTACAATTCTGTTGGTGCATAAGAGCACATATTTAAACACGAACCCCCACCCTGATATAGGATAAAGCGGGAGATAATGAATAAATTAATGATATTCACTCTACCGTCTGTCCGCCACGCCCATGTTCCTCACTCACAAAATTTACAAACTGTTAACTTCAGAAACTGGTGCAGAGTGTATGAAGTTATTTTTGTACGTGTAGTAAAGTATCCTATTGTTTAAATACGTGCTCTTATGTACCAACAGAATTGTAGTGTGTAGATGTCTACCTGTACAGGTGTATACAGAGGTGTATGTACTGTATACCTGCACAGGTGTAAATCCATCCATCCATTATCTTCAGCTTTATCCTCTATTAGGGTTGGGGGGGGGGTTCCCCATGCCCATCCAGGGGAGAACGTTTCGGGCGCTGGGCAGATACACCCAGGACAGGGGGGGCAATCTATCGCTGGGCACACACTCACACTCTATATGGGGCAATCAACTCAATTGACCCTAATCAATGTTTTTGGACCGTGGGAGGAAACCGGAGAACCCGGAGGAAACCCAGACGGACACGGGGAGAACATGGAAACTCCACCCAAATGGGGATTCGAACCGGAAATCCCTAGTGCTGAGAGGAGAACATGCTAAACCACTAAGCCCCCGTGCCGCCCCAGGTGTAAATTAGGTACAAATGAATAAACATACAGGTAATAACTTCACACTCCTCCAGTAGAGCATTTGTAAGGTTAGACACCGACAGCTCACAATCTCAGTTCTAATTCACCCCAAAAAGGGATTAAAAATGTTCCACACCACACTCACCAATCCATGACGTCATAACCTGTGCATTGTCACGCTGGTACAGAGAGAGACCTTCCCCAAACTGTTTCCACTCGTTAAAATGATATGATCCATTTTTATAAACGATAGAAACGGGTAAGTAGCACCACCTGCTGGTGAACCAGTGGAACTGCATGTGAACGCTGGTTTGTGTGTATTTTTCTGTAATTAATGATTACGTCAGATTTATTAAGACATCGATGGGACATCTAGATGCTATAATGACAATAAACAGAAACAATAAAGTGTATCTAATGAGGGTGCGGTAGCTCAGGGGTTCGGATGTTCAACCACCAATCAGAAGGTTGTGGGTTCGAATCCCAGGTCCACTCAAGTTACCAACGTGGGTCCTTGTGCAACACTCATCGCTCCAGGGGTAAGTCCATCCATTCATTATCTTCCGCTTTATCCTCTATTAGGGTCGCGGAGGGGTGGGGTTTCCCATGCCCATCCCGGGGAGAACGTTTCGGGCGATGGGCAGATACGCCCAGGACATGGGGGCAATCTATCACTGAACACACACACACACTCTGTATGGGGCAATTTGGAGAATTCAAGTGACTTGATCCACGTTTCTGGACTGTGGGAGGAAACCAGAGAACCCGGAGGAAACCCACGCGGACAGTGGGAGGACATGGAAACTCCACCCAGATTGGGATTCGAACCAGGAATCCCCAGCGCTGAGGAGAACATGCCAAACCACTAAGCCACCCGCTTTGTAAGTCCATCCATCCATTATCTTCCGCTTTATCCTATATTAGGGTGGCGGGGAGGGAGGGGGGTTCCCCATGCCCATCCAGGGGAGAACGTTTTCGGCGCTGGGCAGACACACCCAGGTCAGGGGGGCAATCTATCACTGAACACACACACACACACTGTATATGGGGCAATTTGGAGAACTCAATTGACTTGATCATGTTTTTGGACTGCGGGAGGACATGGAAACTCCACCCAGATTAGGATTCGAACCAGGAATCCCCAGCGCTGAGAGGAGAACATGCTAAACCACCCGCTTTTTAAGTGTTTCTGCTGAAATTGTTACCTCTTGCGAACACAGACACCAGACTCCACGTGTAGCGCAAATCAAAAGGAACTTTAATGAGTGTAAATGACAAACAACCTCAAAACGAAGGACGTTAACGAAAACGCGTGTGAGACCACACCACGGGAGCTGAATTAATACAGGGCATCTTTATTTTGGGGGGGGAAGATAACGTTCCCCTTTTGGTCCTTCTTTGTTTTAAACACATCCTCCCCCCCACACTTTCTTTTATTTATTTATATATATACATACACACACACACACACACACACACACAGACTGAGAAGCGGCCGTGTTACAAACCGCAGGACGACGGGGACGAAGGGGACCAAGGTCCCGGACGCGACGCAGCTGAGGGGAACCGAAGAGGAACACCAAAAGAAAAATAAGGCCCCTTACACCCAGAGTTCAGGTGACGACCTGATGGAGAACCTGAACGTTCACAGCTTCATCAGAACAGAACTGGGACCAGAGCCGACCCACGACCAAGAGAACGCCGCATGGACACAAAGTATCCGGACACCCAAAGGCGCCATAATAACCTTAAGCTTTTGTTTTCTTATGAACAGGATTTCAGAGAACGCCCGCCGGACCTCGTGTGCACCGGTGAGAGGTATTAAACACCAAGATGTTGCCTTTACAATCCATGCTGTGCTTCAGCTGGGCTACAGTCACAGGGCCTTCCCCAAACTGTTTCCACAAAGCCGAAAGCATACACGGCTAAGTGCTTGATTTCTGTAAACCCGAGCCTAGTAGAACACGAGAACACTTTTTGTCCACGCGGTGTACGTCCTCTTTGAGAGTCTGTGAACTCAAAAGTCAAAAACCAAGCTTGAGCTTTAATCCAGGCTTCCTAAATTTAAGCCTCTGAATTAACAAATCAATTTATACAAAAAAAAAAATTTCAAAAAAAAAAAACAAAAGAAAAAAAAAAAAACCCGATCGACTCTGAATCGTATCCGTGCGCCTGTTAAAAAAAAAAAAAAAAAAAAAATTTTTTAAAGCAACAGTACGAGTTCAAATCATTTCAGAGGCGTCTTTAGGAAAACGGCACCTCGGTCGTCGCCGCTGCGCCGGCACTCGAGCACGGACGGCCTCGTCAGGAGACGGATATATTTACGCCCCGCCGACGCCGAGCTACCGGCAAACAGGACGTCGCGTCAGAACCGCGTTAAAGCTACGGAAACACGTCGGGCTGCTACAGATCAAAAATCCAAAGTCCTCGCATACCGTCCCTTTAATGGAACTGTTACATATGGTTGCTTCAAACACAAATGTACCATTTAGAGCAAACGGGGAAATCCATTCCGCTCAGCTTCCTGCAGAGTGACGAAAAGAAATACTGGAACTCTCCGCAAGACAGGAAGTCAATACAGACGGGAAGGAGGAGGACATGGCGGCGTTTCCACTCAGCGAGCACCCGATTGGCTGAAAAGGTGATGATGCAGCAGTGCAGTGTAACTCTCTGGCCTTGGCGCGAGTGTTGGTGCCAGACGGGCCGTCCGCGAGGCCACGGCGGCAGAGGGTTAAGGCGGTGTAGCGTTCGCACCGACGTGCTCGGTGAGTGCAAAGCCGACAGAGTTCCCCCGTGGCACGGCCTTTAAATACGACAGACGGGACGCGAGTGGGATTCAGGGCTCAAACTAAAAACTCAGTCCTAATTCCAAATCAAAACAGTGAGAACTACAAAAAAATTACAACTACAAAGAAATAAACCAAAAAAAAAAAAAAGTGTGACTCCGGACACGGGGCGTGTCGATGATCAGATACAATACAACACCATATCAGTACCACTCGGGAGGAGGCCGCCGACCTGGGGAGCATTACCGGCAAACGAAAACAGACCTTTAAAGGTTACAACCCTGTGCAAAAAAAAAAAAAAAAAAAAAAAAAAAAAAAAAAAAAAAAAAAAAAAAAAAAAAAAAAAAAAAAAAAAAAAAAAAAAAAAAAAAAAAAAAAAAAAAAAAAAAAAAAAAAAAAAAAAAAAAAAAAAAAAAAAAAAATTTTTTTTTTTTTTTTTTTTTTTTTTTTTGGGGGGGGGGGGGGGGATTGTAGGAGAGAGCCTCTGCAAAGGCTTTCCTCCAGAATTTGGAGTGTGTGTGTCAGAAATTCTGCCGTTGTACATCACTGCTTTGCAATCTCACTTCTGAGAGATAGGGGGTGTCAGCTACACTAGTAAGGACCTGGAACAAAAAGCAGGCCTTCCCCAAACCACTGGATGCATACAGTTATACAGTCCAGGTGCTTGAGGTCATACAGCTGTGGTGATGAGACTGGGGGTGTCCTGATACTTTTTGTCCAGGGGGTCGTTCCAAACGTTCAGATGTTTTATATTTATATATATTATTTATTTTTAATGACAGGAGCCCCATTTTATTCCCAAACGCATGTGAATAAGGAAAAGAAGGAATATATAAGTATGTGTTTAATGTTAAAGTCAAACTTTGGGACATTTAAGGTTTTTTTTTTTTTTTTTAACTCTCTGGACCAAACGTCCACCGAGAACCCAAACCATCTGGACGTTCAGAACGTCGTGCTGCTCGTTTGCGGTCGTTCTGTCGTTAGGACTTTATAACGAAGTCGCATCTGTTACTTTTGCACAGGGGTGTAACGGCGGTTGCGGCGGCGAAGCGAGCGTGTGAAGCGGGTTATTACAGACAATAAAACGGTGACGCGCAGGACGTGCCGCTGCGCCCCCTACTTGTGCCCCTTGCTGGTTTTAAAGGACACCTGTAGGATCTTGTCCCCCAGTCTGTACCCGTTGAGGCTGGCGATGGCCACGGCCGCCTCCTCGTAGTTGGTCATGGTGACGAAGCCGAAGCCCTTGCACTTGTTAGTGTTGAAGTCGCGGATCACCTTGACGTTGGTGACGGCGCCGAACGGCCCGAACATCTGCCACAGGATGCCCTCGTCCGCGTCCGGGCCCAGGTTGTAGATGAAGATGCACCAGCCGCCCTGAGAGCTCCCGCTCACGTTCATGCTGGGCAGCCCCCCCATGTGGTCCACACCCATCGGCGAGAACCTGCAAGAGGGACGGACACTCAGCGTGTGGGCTGAAATCCACCACCTATAGGGTCACGGATGGACTACAGATCTGCCAGCGTAGGACTACAAAGTCCATCTAGGTGGTGGACCCGCTTGCCGTACCTGAATCTCTGAGCTTGGTGGTGGACCGGTCCTCCGAAGCGGCGCGACTGCGCATGGTAGATCTGCGAGATGATCTGCGTGTTCTTGATCTGGTTGGGATTGGCTGCGAACTTGACCGTGATGGGCTCCAATGCGCCGGGGGGCTTCTGTCCATTCAGCTCCTTGATGGCGTCCTCAGCCTCGGACCGCTTATCGAAGCGTATGAAGGCGACGCCGCGCGACAGACCTGACGACAGGGAGAAGAAAAAAAAAACAAAAACACAACATCATGGCCTCATTAACACACAAACGAACACCATCGCCACTTCATAATAATCCCACACCGCTTACCTGTGGACTGGTCGACGAGGACGCGCGAGTTGATGATGCGTCCGTAGCGTAAGAACATGTCCTCGACGTCCTTCTGCGTCAGGGTCTTGGGGAGGCCGCTGATGTACAGGTTGGCGTCTTTGATGGAGTCCGAGCTCGGGCGCGCAAACGACACCTGGACGGGGGCAGACACAGGGGGGCGGAGACAATTACTCGGAGACGAAATGACCGGTTTGTCGAGTGTCTGTTGGGTTTTAATAAAAATGCGTCCAGATAAAAGTTACGCTGAGTTTAGATCCCGAGGTTAAAAGAATCCAGCGTTGGAGGGGGGGGGGGGTGTGCGGCTTCAGAATTATTGGCACTACCTTTTAACCTTTTCCTGCAGACCACCCAGCAGGGGGCACTGTTACCACCAACTGCGCCTGCTGACAGAAAGTGCCTGCAACCTTATATTAAGAAGCATGCATAATGCTTTTTGCCCCAAATACAATATTATTGGGGGTATTAAGGGGGAGCAGTAGTTGCCAATGTGGGCCCTTGACCCCTCACTGCACCTGGGGACCGTATTATGACCGACCATCAGGTTTGGAAACTTATAAATTCACTTCGGACGACAGCATCCGCAGTATGACCTCGTGTACCTTAATGTAACATGGGCAAAAGAATTGGAACTCCGACTTTGACAGCCACTTCCAAACTGCCAAGGGGCCCGACAATATATTTAAACCCATAAAGGAAGACGTTCCATAAAACTGTGGAGTATGTCTATGAGATCAGACACTGTTGATGGACAACAGAATCGCAGTTCCGATTCATTTACATTGAACTTTATGGCCCTTGCTCCACAACCTGTTCCAAACAGCATCAGCAAGGTGCTCGATTAAAGTAACGCGACCGAATTCAAAGATCAAAAGGTAAGTTCTCACGCACGTCAATGTGCTCGTCTATATAAATCCTCCACCGTACTTCACAGTCGAATTATACTGTAGCCAAAAAGTACATTTTATTTTTGGCGATACTTTTATTTTGCCGATCGGGCCGCATCAATAATTCTGAAGCTCTATGTAAGTGGCACGTCTACTCGATTAGTCGTCCAAAATAAATTAAATCTCCAAACGGCGAGCTACGTGTGACGCGAGGCGCGGCGTCGAGGGTGAGCGAAGGAAACCAAACCCCTTCTGCAAACCAAACAAAACAAAGGAATTAAATAAAAAAAATTAAAAAAAACAAAAAGCAACGTTAAAACAGGCCACATGGTGCGAGCGGGCACACAGACCGAGCGACTGACCGACCGAGCGATGATGTAATAGATGAATGAAGTGATGTCATATTACCTTGATGGTTTTAGACTGTAGCCTCAGGCCATTCAGAGTATTGATTGCTCTTTCTGCATCACTAGGGGTTACATAGTTAACAAAGCCGTACCCTAAACTGTGGCCTGGAGAAAACAACAGAAAAAACAAGCAAAAGAATAAAAATAATAAACTAAACAAAACAAACCTTCGAATCAGAAATAAAAAAAGAAAACATCGAACTATCAGAAAAAAAGAAAAACAAAGAACATGGAGAGAAAACATCAAAACCTGAAGAAAAAAAAAACAAAACAAAGAAACAAATCAAAAAAAAGAATCAAAACGCAAAAAACAGCAGTTGTGCCGTTGCCACGAGTTACCGTATTTTCCAGACGAGGCATGACCGCCTCAAAAAAGGCGTGACCAGGACTGCACTGTTACTGGGGTGTTTACGGTAGGGCCCGATACTCCAGAACGTGCGGTGATATTAAAAAGGAAACCGGACTCTCGGGGGGGGAGACCCGCTCTCGCTCCGTAAATTTACGGTCCAGAAAATAAGGTACACGCTGTACATTTGTCTACTTGGGTTCATTGGAAGCGACGGCGCAGCGTGTACTGACCCGCCACCTTGTCCCGGATCAGCTTGGCGCTCTCCACCTCGCCGATGCTGGTGAAGAGGCTGCGCAGTTCGTCCTGCGTCATGTTCTGCGGCAGGTAGTTGACGATCAGGTTCGTCTTGGCGTCCTTCGGCTCGTCCACCATGTGATCCTCGTAACCGTTCGACATGTCATACGCCTCCTGGTGGCAAACAATCAGCAAACAAACATCTCCGTTACTGCCAATCGGACACGGCACACGAAACTATTGAGACGCCACGTCGTCCAGCTTCGGAGGAAACAATTTAGGGAAGGCCCTACACTGCACCAATGTGACTAAGCCCCATTGGGATGAATTAGAACTGAGATTATGAGCCAGGATCTCCACTAAAAGCTATCCGCTGCTTTATGTTGAAAAAATGTGCAACTGACACATCTGTGGAGGTCGATCAAATGAACGACTATAGCTCAAACACACCGCACAGAAGATCAAAGGAACGTTGACGTTGGAAACCGAAACATTGTATCCAATAGAATCTCAGCATTCTGTGTGTGCCCTGGTCCTCACAAGGCTACATCCTAGAACTAGTTTCCCCCTGCCGCTGTCACTTTAGTTGGTTTTCACTGTAAATCTGCGATACAATAAAGTTAAAAATTAAAAAAAAATTTTTTTTAATGATGTCATCCATTATCTTCCGATTTGTTCTATATGGGGGGGGGTTTCCCCATGCCCATCCAGGGGAGAACGTTTCGGGCGCTGGGCAGATACACCCAGGACAGGACGCCAATCTATCCCTGGCACACACTCACTCACACAAACTCTATATGGGGCAATTTGGAGAACTCAATTAACTTGATCCATGTTTTTGGACTGTGGAAGGAAACCAGAAAACCTGGAGGAAACCCACGCGGACACGGGGAGAACATGGAAACTCCACCCAGATTGGGATTCGAATCCCTAGTGCTGAGAGGAGAACATACTAAACCACTAAGCCACCGTGCCGCCTATTAAAAGAAATTGTCTCATTTGTAAACGAATACAAATAGAAGTTCGGTATATAACGGCAGCCGGACGGCAGAGATCGAAGTGTTTTGAGTAAACGACAGACGGATCGGTTCTCCTTTTAAAATTCAGTGTTATTAAAAAAAAAACTTTTTTTTAATAAAACAAAGGGTTTAGACGGCGTCACATGACCTGCACACGGCCTGCTGAGCCGGTTTCAGTGCAAAATGCCGGCTTTGTGTTTCGCCGTCCGTCTCAGTTCACCAACAATAACAGGGACACCCCCCACCCCCCTCTACTCAGGGCTTATCAGTCACGAGGACGTATGCCTCCCCTTATTAAGTCTCCTTATAGAGCCCTCTCCATTTCGTTTCCCATGGTTTGTTACATTTCTTGTGCCTTCACCGATCTGCTTCACCAATTCCATCCCATGACATGTCTTTCTTCTCGGCTTCCGTTCTCCGGTTCGTCTCCCATTAAATAATTTCCTGATTATTTGATTTCCTTCTCGATTGCGTCTCTATGTTCTTTATGTCTCCTGTGTTTTTCCATTCTCTAATACATTTAAAATGTCTCTTCGGTGTTAAATCTGATTTGTCACCATATTTATCTTTCAATCCTTCAGCTTGACGTCCGTTTCTGATTTGCATCTCATGACATTCTCCTCACATCGCCGCCTACATTATACTTTCCAAATTCGCATCTCCTAATACCTTTGGGATTTGGTCTTTTGTCCAATTTGTCCCCATTAACACTGTTCCAAAGTGCGGCAGTCTGATCCACTGGTACAAAAGAAACACACCAACACACGTCAGTGGCACTGCAGTACTAAGGACCATCCACCACCCTAATAATCACCTGCCCTGTCCATGGTCCTGATCATCAGAGAAGAGAGTAAAGGGGACTAACAGTACGTAGAGGAACAGATGAACTACAAAACGCAAGTTATAGAACTACAAACCCCATCCATACACCACGGTCCCAGTGCCTTTTCTATAAGAGCGGGAACTGAGGGTCGTGTTCTCACCTTGTGGTCGTGCTTATCTAAAACTCTCGAGCCTTTTAACGCTGGACGTCGCGCAACTCCGCCGCCACACACATACTCAGCGCCCCATGATAGATACAAAGACTCACTACTCACTTTTAAGTATCTAACGTGTCCCCTTCTGATTGCCATGAAGAGCCGTCACAGATCCCCACTCTGAAGATACCAAACACAAAACAAGGTGATAAAAATACACGCCAAGGGGGGGGGGGGGAGACAGGGGCAGGATTTGGGTTCAAAGCAAAAATGAATGGGGGGGTGGGGTGGTAAACGTAATGGAAATGGAAGAAGAGCCACCTTCTGATATTACCTGTGGAAAGAAGATAACATCCATCAGGCATTAGAGCTCCAGCGTGTATTTTTAACACCTCACTGTGATGCTGGCAACAGAGCGCCTGACCTCGCCCTGGGAAAAACTGCCTCTGCCCTCATCAGCCACTTTGCCCCACCCCCTTTTCCCCACCATGAGCTTTATAATGACTGTTGAAACAGTATGTACTTTTATGAAGTAAACTCCCATTTATAAATCTTTAACTAAAGTCCATAACTAAATAAAATTACTCTACGAAAAGTCATCATCATCATCATCTCTTAAATACACATCTCCATTTCCACGGATCATACAGATGGGGTGTGTGGTGCTACAGTTCCGTTCATTAGTCCATCTGTTTCTCTACAGACTCCGTTACTCCCCTTTACTCTATTCTCTGACGATCAAGAACCCCCCCCCCCCCCACAGGGCAGGTATCAGGGTGGTGGATGATCCTTATTACTGCAGAGACACTAACATGGAGGTGGAGGTGTGTGATGTTTTAACCCTGTATCCACTCGCTGGACACTATTACACAGATAACACCTAACAACAACTACTGTTATTCAATTTAATGTCAATTAAAGTCTGGACACGTGGAGGTCATCATTTTTATTATTATTATCATAAGAATGCATTATCAGGAGCGGCACGATGCCTTAGTGGTTGGCATGTTCTCCTCTGAGCGCTGGGGATTCCCAGTTCGAATCCCAATCTGTTTTTCATGTTCTTCCAGTGTCCGCGTGGGTTTCCTCCTGGTTCTCCGGTTTCCTCCCACAGTCCAAAAACATGGATTCAAGGTCAATTGAGTTCTCCAAATTGCCCCATATAGAGTGTGTCTGTGTGAGTGAGTGTATGCCCAGCGATAGATTGCCCCCCTGTCCTGGGTGTATCTGCCCAGTGCCCGAAACGTTCTCCCCTGGATGGACATGGGGAACCCCCCCCTCCCCCCACACACACACACCCTGATATAGGATAAAGTGGAAGATAATGGCTGTCTTATCAAAGGAATAACAGGTAATAAAATGCTTATAAACAAGGAGTCTTTAATATCCATTAAAACGTTACGAACTGAGGTAAAATAAACATCTTAATGCTGACGTGTAGAACCTGTTTACCTCATAGTATGGTTAACTAAATACAAAAAAAAGGTCGGTTAGTTGTAATTTGTTGATAACCGTTATATAAAACCGTTGCTAAGCTAACGAGCGGTGCGCGTTACCCGTAAAGCGAGGACGCGTCCCAAACCGAGTACCACTCCCTTCCTTTGAAGGGCCACGACGTGGACACTCGAGGCCTACAAAGCGCACTTCGTCATGACCGAGTGTCGATTCGGGACAAGACCGGATCTTTCCATCTACGTAGGTTTGAGAACCCCCCAACCCAAAAAAAACACGACACGCTTTTTAAAGAACGAAGCGAAATGTCGGGAGCGTGGCCCCGACCCGCGGCGTTCACACGGATCAATCCGAGCAGAGCGCCGCGGTGAGGCGGGGTGAGGTCGGCCCGGGCCCGGGCGACATGCAGCAGGCCTCCGGAGCCCACTCGGTTAGCCGCATGCTAACGAGCGAGCGAGGCGCGATTCAAAGAGAATAAAGCTGTAATTAAAGGAAATGAAATGGGCTCACCGCTTTCCTGCTCGCTCCTGCTCGATTCGGTCTCTTTTCTCACCGCGATAAACCGCAACCACGATATTTAAACCGAAACGCGCGGAGAGCTCACGACGGCGTGACACAAAAGCGCCGCGCGTGAAAACTGACCGGAGACAAAGAGGCCCCGCCCACAGGCGACAGGACCCGCCCACATTGACGTGGGCGAATAAAATCCGATTCGTTGCGCCGTATGAACGAGCTCTATGACATCCCATAATACGGTGGTCGCCGTTTTACATTTACGTTTGGTCATTTATCCATCCATCCATTATTTTCTTCTGCTTTATCCTCTAGGGGGGCAATCTATCGCTGGGCACACACTCACTCAAACAGAAACAATCGATATGGGGCAATTTGGAGAATGCCCATCCAGGGGAGAACGTTTCGGGCGCTGGGCAGATACACCCAGGACAGGACACCAGGGCACACACTCACACACACACACACACACACACCATATGGGGCAATTTGGAGAATTCAATTCACCTTGAGACATGTTTTTTGAACTGTGGGAGGAAACACGGAGAACCTGGTGGAAACAGACGTGGACACGGGGAGGACATGGATACTCCACCCAGACGGGGATTTGAACCGGGAATCCCTAGCGCTGAGAGGAGAACATGCTAAACCACTGGGCTCTCCGGTTTCCTTCCACAGTCCAAAAACATGGATCAAGGTGAATTGAATTCTCCAAATTGCCCCATATAGTGTGTGCCCTGGTGTCCTGTCCTGGGTGTATCTGCCCAGCGCCCGAAACGTTCTCCCCTGGATGGGCATTCTCCAAATTGCCCCATATAGATTGTTTCTGTTTGAGTGAGTGTGTGCCCAGCGATAGATTGCCCCCCTAGAGAATAAAGCAGAAGAATCCCCCCCCCCACACGACCCTAATAGATGACAAAGCGGAGGATAATGGATGGATGTTTTATGTATATCATGGAACAGATATGATATGAAATTAAATAAATCTTTTCGTGTCAGTGATTTTGGGGTGAGAGCGCCCTCTCTGGTCACTGTATCCGATAGGTCACAGAACTAGGTGTTACACCGACAAGAATATATTCATAAATGATAATAAGATGTGTTTTTAAAGGGCGGCACGGTGGCTTAGTGGTTTAGCACGTTCGCCTCTCAGCACTAGGGATTCCCGGTTCGAATCCCCATCTGGGTGGAGTTTCCATGTTCTCCCCGTGTCTGCGTGGGTTTCCTCCGGGTTCTCCGGTTTCCTCCCACAGTCCAAAAACATGGATCAAGTCAATTGAATTCTCCAAATTGCCCCATATACAGTGTGTCTGTGTGAGTGAGTGTGTGCCCAGCGATGGATTGGCGCCCTGTCCTGGGTCTCTCTGCCCAGCGCCTGAGATGTTCTCCCCTGGATGGGCATGGGGAACCCCACCGCGACCCTAATAGAGGATAAGCGGAAGATAATGAATGAATGAATGAATGTATTTTTTAAAATGTCATTAAGCCGCAAATTACAGGATGAACGATAAACTAGTCTGTGGACTTTTGCAGCTTTTTTAATTTCCGTTTTTTACTTAAAACGTTTCAAATTGAGACAAATATCCGAAAATGTAAATCGCATTAGTGATGCTCAGGGGCGCCCCCTAACGGGAAAACGAGACCTGTTCGGCTCTTTGCAAAACGTGGTTTCAGTTTCTTCCTGATCGTCTGCTCATCTCACAGAACGACGCGTTTGTAAGTAACTGTGAAACACCAACTTATTTACTAAGACTTTTTATTACTGTATGTAAAACCGAAACCGTTGGATTTGAAGCCTATCCCGGCAGCATGTTGATCAGTCGATGTGCCTTGGTGCAGGTTATAGAAATCATTTTTGTTTCTATATTGCAGTATTTTACTGATGAGAACAGAGGTCTGGCTTTATTTACCTGCGTTTCTTACTCGATCAGGTTCGTAGGAGTTTCATTTGATCTCGCATTGCTTCACTAAGCGCTATGTTTAGTCTGAAAATAAATAAAAAATAGTTTAATCAGGTGAATAAAAGGTCCCGTGTTAATGAAGTACAGTATAGAGTTCAGTATCGTGTTAATGGGGATGGGGGGTGATTTGAGGGCAGAAAGGGCGTCTGTCTGTGGAACGAAACCTGCAATAAAAACCTTTCCACTGAATCGAAAGTGAAAGCATCAGAACGCGCAGTGGTCTTTTTTTATAACCATTAACTAATTAAGACTTGGCGGCACGGTGGCTTAGTGGTTTTGCATGTTCTCCTCTCAGCACTAGGGATTCCCGGTTCGAATCCCCATCTGGGTGGAGCTTCCATGTTCTCCCCGTGTCCGCGTGGGTGTCCTCCAGGTTCTCCGCTTTCCTCCCACAGTCCAAAAACATGGATCAAGGTCAATTGAGTTCCCCAAATTGCCCCATATAGAGTGTGTCTGAGTGAGTGAGTGAGTGTGTGCCCAGCAATAGATTGGCGCAATGTCCTGGGTGTATCTGCCCAGCACCCGAAACGTTCTCCCCTGGATGGGCATGGGGAACCCCCCCCCCCCGATCCTAATTCCTAATATGAGATAAAGCGGAAGATAATGAATGAATGAATAATAAGACTTCGAAAGCCTGTTGTTCTGCTCGGAGTGTTTATGCTGCTCTCATCTCATGGAAGCTTATTAAATGGCACTTACAATGGGATCTGATTAAAGCTCCTGCAGTTGTGATGTATTTATAATCATAGTGACGTTGTGTTTCAGATTACCATCATGGGTGAAGTCACATCCCGATTGTCTCCACAGCAGGAGAAGAAGCTTTGTGAACTTCTGGGTCGAGATAAACTCCGTCTGCTGTATAAAGCTTCTGCTCATGGATTCACCGCAGCCAACTTCCATAACAAGTGTGATCATCAGAGTCCTACAGTCATAGTGGCCTACAATAACTCAGGCTACATTTTTGGCGCCTACACCAGTAAAGACTACGCTCAAACGGGTCAGAACATCATCGATGACAAGGCGTTCCTGTTCAGTTTGAGGGAGGGGAAGCCTCCTGTACGTGTGTCCAGCTCCAACGCACAGCTCGCGTTTAATGACGGAATCTCCGGACCCGATTTTGGTTCCTTGGTTTTTCTTCATAACAACACGGCGACTGTTTACAGTAAACCAGGAACATATGATTTTAACCCAGTGGAGATTCACGGCAATGACCTCCAGCTGAAAGAGTGTGAGGTCTACAAAGTGGAGGGTGAGGGTGACCGCAGCACCATCACTGCAGTAATCAGAATAATCCTCCACCCAAATCATTTACTAAAAATATTCCATTTTAAAATTTCGTTAAATTTGTCGGTGTTTAAAACCTTTAGATTATTGAACATCCCAAACCTTGATATTGGTCTGTATTTGTGGGTATGTGACCCATGTTCTTTTTCCTGCAGGAGTCGAGCTGCTCATGGAGATGCCGTGGAGGAACGTAGACTGGAACGTGGAGTAGGAACAATTCACTTATTAAATATAACATCTGGAAATTCTTTACTTGCTCTGGTGCTAAAAAGCATTTTACCAATTGTTTTGTTCATAAACCTTATAGTGTTTCATTTCATGTATTTACAGAAACAGAAAGTATCTGATGGAGAAGATCTCCAAATGGAGTCCATGTGTGAATTCGGTGCAGAAAGCTCGCGTGTTGCTCGTCGGTTCGATCGGTGCTGGAGAATCCAGCTTCTTTAACTCTGTGAGCTCCATATTTAAGGGTCACGTGAACTACCAGGCCAACACGGGCACCGCTGGCACCAGCCTCACCACTCAGGTACTGACACCCACCTTCACAACCACGTTTAATCAGACCTACAGTGTTATCGGTTTTATAAATCACAATTTTAACATGTGCACCGTGTAGTTCCGCGTGTACTCCATCAAGGCGGGGGGTAAAGAGTTACCCCTCACCCTCTGTGACTCGATGGGACTGGAGGAAACAACGAATGCTGGATTAAACATCGATGATTTCGCCAACATTTTAAAAGGTCACACCAAGGACCGATATCAGGTAGAGCTGACGAGACATTTATAGGTCATGTGACACATTACTGATGTTCTGATGATCAGCAATTCCCCCCCCATATTCTGATCTGTCGTACATTCTCCAGTTTAACCCCTTAGTGCCTCTTCAAGTGGATTCTCCACATTACCGTAAGGCTCCAGATCTGAAGGATCGGATTCATACTGTGGTGTATGTGATGGAAGCCACCAAAATCAGTTTTCTCCCTGAGAACATGATCCAGAAACTGGCAGCATTCCGTAAAAAGGCCAATGACCTGGGTAATGATACCCACTCTCACCCACGCCTGTGGGTCACTCTGTCAGACACATTCCCAGTTTAACCTGAATATTAATTGGACTGGCGGTCCTGCAGGACGTCCCCTTAATGGACTCACATACAGTTTTCCAGTTTTTAGTTTTTCCATTTGTTAAATATCTCTACAGCGGCACGGTGGCTTAGTGGTTTAGCACGTTCTCCTCTCAGCGCTAGGGATTCCCGGTTCGAATCCCCATCTGGGTGGAGCTTCCATGTTCTCCCCGTGTCTGTGTGGGTTTCCTCCGGGTTCTCCGGGTTCCTCCCACAGTCCAAAAACATGGATCAAGTTGATTGAATCCTCAAAATTGCCCCATTTAGAGTGTGTCTGTGTGAGTGAGTGTGTGCCCAGCGATGGATTGGCGCCCTGTCCTGGGTCTATCTGCCCAGCGCCCGAGACGTTCTCCCCTGGATGGGCATGGGGAACCCCACCGCGACCCTAATAGAGAATAAAGCGGGAGATAATGAATGAATGAATAAATGTCTCTACATGGCTGTCCTACATTGTTGTTGCTGCCTGGCCGCTCAAGGAGGACGAGTCCCCCACTGAGTCTTGGTCCTCCCAAGGTTTCTTCCTTGAATAACAACATAAAAGGGACTTTTTTCTTGCCACTGTCGCTTCGACTTGCTCTTTGGGGGTTTAAAGGCTTTTCATTCTGTAAAGCTGCTTTGTGACGATGTACTGATGTAAAAAGCGCTATATAAATAAATAACTTGAACTTAAACTTGAACTTTAACCCTTACAGAGATCACTCCTTATTTCCATATGAACTGAACAGTGTGTGTGTGTTGGTGCAGGGGTCCCACAGCTGGTTCTGCTGACCAAGGTCGACGAAGCTTGTCCTTTAGTATCAGCAGATTTGAAAAACATCTATCGGAGTCTTTACATCCACAAGCTGGTGAGTTGGTCCTCAACGTACATTCCACCTCCTCACAGATGTGAAGGAGCTTCTTACTCACACTCTTCATGGTCATATGGTTCCAGATACAGAAAGTGAGCGTCACCCTCGGGGTGTCTGTCTCCGCCGTGGTTCCAGTGATGAACTACAGCAAAGAACTCGAGCTCAGTCCTCAGATCGATATCCTGCTCCTGAGCGCCGTCGTCCAGATCCTCAGAGTGGCCGAGGCCTTCTTCGACGACCTTCCCTCTAAAAACGACGAGGCTAGAAACTAAATATTTCTATTGCAGTTTTACAGAATCTCTCACGTCCCGACCTGTTCCATCAGAACAGAAGTTTTAAACCTAACCTTAGTCCGTCCTACAACTTGAAGGGAGCGAGTGTTAATTCTCTCGTTCAGTGCATTTCAGAATCTGTACTTTAAGCTTCTGGCAGCACGGTGGCTTAGTGGTTTAGCATGTTCCCCTCTCAGCACTAGGGATTCCCGGTTCGAATCCCCATCTGGGTGGAGTTTCCATGTTCTCCCCGTGTCTGCGTGGGTTTCCTCCGGGTTCTCCGGTTTCCTCCCACAGTCCAAAAACATGGATCAAGTCAATTGAATTCCCAAAATTGCCCCATATAGTGTGTGTCTGTGTGAGTGAGTGTGTGCCCAGCGATGGATTGCCCCCCTGTCCTGGGTGTATCAGCCCAGCGCCCGAGACGTTCTCCCCTGGATGGGCATGGGGAACCCCACCGCGACCCTAATAGAGGATAAAGCAGGAGATAATGAATGAATGAATACTTTAAGCTTTAAAATTATCTTTAATGCATCCAAGGCACGTGACTATTAGGCGCACCGTTTCAATTCTATGCCAGTTTCCGAGCGCCCTCTTGTGGCGGCTGCAGCAGATAACCGTTAAAAAAGGCAACATTTGTTGTATTTACCAAAAACTATCATGAATATTAATGTCCCGAAAAAAATACTTACATAGACTTTAATATCAGTCTGACAATCCGAACAGGCAAGAGGTAAAACCACCAAAAACACGTTTTCAATTAAAAACACCTGAATAAAACTCTGAAAGACCGACAACTGACAAGAGCAGAGATCATGAACAGGTGACGGAGCTCTGTGATTGGCTGGTGACTGAGTTGTGAGTCACATGGCTCCTAGAGGCCTCTGGGATATGTAGTCCTTAAGATAAGAGTTCTGCATGCTAGAAACTTTGCGTTTAAAAGGTTTACTTTAATTTTGGAAGGAAATTAAAATGTTAGGCGGCACGGCGGCTTAGTGGTTTAGCATGTTCTCCTCTCAGCGCTAGGGATTCCCGGTTCGAATCCCCATCTGGGTGGAGTTTCCATGTTCTCCCCGTGTCCGCGTGGGTTTCCTCCGGGTTCTCCGGTTTCCTCCCACAGTCCAAAAACATGGAACAAGTTAATTGAATTCTCAAAATTGCCCGCTATAGAGTGTGTCTGCGTGAGTGAGTGTGTGCCCAGCGATAGATTGGCGCCCTGTCCTGGGTCTGTCTGCCCAGCGCCCGAGACGTTCTCCCCTGGATGGGCATGGGGAACCCCACCGCGACCCTGATAGAGGATAAAGTGGAAGATAATGAATGAATGAATGAATTAAAATGTTTTCCTGTGTAAGTAATGTGCACCGTTGATAGCTGTCATAAAAGCGGGAGTGACGCTTTCAAAGAGACCGAATAAAATGGTAAACTATTCTATGTATTCTATGTTAACTATGTCAACTTCTTTGCTTTTTAAATCAGGTTTTCGGCGTATTCTTCTACATCAGCATCAATACGAGTGAGTTTTATAAATGCCTAATCATTTCCATTGTTCTGTGCAGCTCAGAGACCCGTTGAAGTTCTTAGGATCTAAAATGTGGTTTTAAAAAAAAAAAAAAAAACAACCCATAAATATCGTGTTAACACTGTCCTCTTTATTAAACACAGCAATTATCTTATATTTTAAAACCGCATTTATTTTCTTTCTTCAAGTTAAAATTCATTTTTGGGATGTTTTTTTACATTCACATCATTTCACACAAGTTTTACCAAACAGGAATCTAATTTCCCTGTATTTATATATAAAGTTTACAAGATGTTTAGAGCTTAACTACACTAACTATAATATTTATATTACTCTATCGATCTGAGTTTTACTTTATCATATTTATTCGTTTAAACTGTACGCTTAAATCCGTCAGGTTTCATTTTTTTCAAAAAAAAAAAAAGTTAAATACATTTTCATTCAATCGCTTTCTGTCTCGTTCGGCTTCAACGCATCCGTGAATGAAGGTACAGCCAAGACAGACGCCATTTTCGTTATATTCACAATCATAACAACAATAATTACATTTTTTGTGGGTGGAACTTCAGTGGGCGGGGCCAGTCATGTGGGAATAGAGCAAAGTCTCTGAAATTGCCTCCTGACCCTGAGCATGTCTACAGGGGGTGTGGCCTGTGGTGTGGATGGACTGTGCATAAGAGGGGGCATGGTTTGTGTCTTGACCGGACTGTTTGTAGAAAGGGGCGTGTCTTATTGAGCTGAGCGTTCTCTTGATCCAGGTGTGTTTCGTGGCATTCAGCTCGGTGATCAGCGCCCTCTTCTGGTGCTCCAACTCCTGCACGAGGACACAGTTTAAACGTCATGGGAGATTTAGGAACATCCTATACACCACGTGCTTGTAGTTCTGTGGCAACGGAACTAAATTAAACCCCTGTAGTTCGCGTGTCCTGTCCATGTACCATAGGGGATGAGGTCACCTGCCCCGGCACTCACCTGTATTTTGCAGGTGGACTGCACCATCTGCAGTTTGGAATGCGCCAACTCTCTCTCCAGCTGTGCGATCTGCTCTCTCAGCGAGTCCGAGTCCGAGGTCTGAACCGGAGTGGGGGGGTTGGAACCCAACGCCCGTCTGCAGCGCACGCAGTCCGTCGTGACGCTCTGACACAAAACCATGATGTCATAGCCAGTAAATAAAATGATGTAAACACACGACAAGACGCTCAAGACAGGACGTCCATTTTACCTGGATGTTCTCCAGCTTCTCCACAGCTTTACGACTCTGACTCTCCAGCTCGGCGGTCAGCTGAGAACAAATCTAAAGGGGACGGGAATCAAACAATGACATCATGACGCGCCCGAGGACGCCTCGGGGACGGAGGATCGATTAAATATAAACCTGGTCTGGCATTAACACCCACAATGCACCTCTTCATCCTCCTGCATAAAGGTCATCCATCAGGACTTTAAACACTGAATAGAGGGGGGGGGGGGGGGGGTTCTGACCTGTTTATATTCTGTAATGACGCCGTTCATTCTCTTCATTTCAGATTCGGCCTTTTCCATTTCCCTCCTGAAGACCTGCTTTAACTGCACACACACACACACACACACACACACACACTGTGAGCTGTAAAAAGTTGATTTGACGTGGGAAGAATTTAAAAAATGTGCGTATCCCATGTTTCTGTATTAAATAAACACTCCAGGTGCATCATGGGAAGGTGCCTTACGTCTGCATCCATCTGCTTTTTCTCCCGTTTCTCCTCCTCTGCCTCCTGCAGACGCTGCGTCATTATTGCAAGTTTCCCGGTCAACTCCTCCACCTGATCCTCCGCCTGAAAGCACGTAGTATTCATTTGATATTCAGTTGATAATAAAACGTGGATTCATGTCGCTGAACGAATAAAATGCAGGTTGAACTGTGGGAGTGAATCAAACGCAGAAGGAGTTGTTCGACGGAATGAATCAAATCCAGGGTGAATCGTTTGGCTGAATCAAATGCAGATTTGTTGAATTATCCAGGTGGACTCGTCTCATGAATTAATTATAAGTGTTTAAGAAAGCGCGGCACGGTGGCTTAGTGGTTTAGCATGTTCTCCTCTCAGCGATAGGGATTCCCAGTTTCCATGTTCTCCCCGTATCCGCGTGGGTTTCCTCCGGGTTCTCCGGTTTCCTCCCACAGTTCAAAAACATGGATTAAGTCAATTGAGTTCTCCAAATTGCCCCATTTAGAGTGTGTGTGTGTGTGTGTGAGTGAGTGTGTGCTCAGCGATAGATTGGCACCCTTTCCTGGGTCTATCTGCCCAGCGCCTGAAACGTTCTCCCCTGGATGGGCATGGGGAACCCCCCCCCCCCCCCGTGACCCTAATAGAGGATAAAGTGGGGATAATGGATGGATGTTTAATGAAGCTGCTTTTTACAAATTGAAACTGTAAAAATAAATAAATAATGACCTGATCACCTGACTCAGTCTGAATGTTAAATTCAACTTACAGAATTTAATTCATTTTCTTTTTAATTAATTTATTCTTTGTTATGTCCAACACACAGAAGTGTAACAGGTGTGTGTGTGTGTGGGGGGGGGGGCACTTCCAGACCTTATCTAAAGCGTTCCTCAGAGAGATTTTACTGGTGATAAGAGACAGAGCGAGATTATCGTTCTCCTGCTCCAGACGAACGCTGGCTTCCTGAAGCTTCTGGTTCTCCCTCTGAAAAAAAAGATGCTTCATTAAACACACAGCTACATGGTTCTCTTCATATCTATAAATTGTATTTATAATAGTTTATAGTTATATTGATTGTGTGTGTGTGTGTGTGTGTGTGTGTGTGTGTTCCCTCACCTGGTATGTGTAAAGTGGATCTTCTGGGTTCTCCATCTGCAGAACGTTGGAATAACCCTGAGATCGCAACCGAGAGAGGAGATGTAAAGTTAAAAATAATTAAAAAAAAATAATAATAATTACAGTATTAATTTGAAACATGGGCGGCAATGTGGCTTAGTGGTTTAGCATGTTCTCCTCTCAGCACTAGGGATTCCCGATTCGAATCCCCATCTGGGTGGAGTTTCCATGTTCTCCCCGTGTCTGCGTGGGTTTCCTCCGGGTTCTCCGGTTTCCTCCCACAGTCCAAAAACATGGATCAAGGTGAATTGAGTTCTCCAAATTGCCCCATATGTTGTGTGTCTGTGTGAGTGAGTATGTGCCCAGTGATGAATTGGCGCCCTGTCCTGGGTGTATCTGCCCAGCGCCCGAAACCTTCACCCCTGGATGGGCATGGGAAACCCCCCCACGACCCTAATAGAAGATAAAGCGGAAGATAATGGATGAATGAATGAATTTAAAACATGTTACTGAAGGTAAAGATACTCCAGTAAAGGTAATCAAGATGACTGTAATTACACATGTCGACCAGAGAGGCCGCCAAATCTTTACACCTCACACGCTGCAGCTTTTAAACATTTGAGAAATTCCTTCTCGTTTCCACATTTATTGATTATTTGATTGTTTTTTTAGTAATACATGATTCCCAAACGTGCTGTGAGCACTGATGGAGGATTAGATTTTGAGCTATTGTCTTGATTTCACATCTACAAGGTGGAGCACTAAGGAGTATGTGTCCAATAGAGTGTACAGTAAGTGTACAGCAGCACAACACACCACACCACCACCCTGTCAGGGTCACTGCAGTGCTAAGAATCATCCACCACTTTAATAAAACCTGCTCTGCGGCGTGTGCAGAGAAACAGATGGACTGCAGTCTGTTGTTGCAAAACAAAAGTGCATCCATATGGCAGGTGGAGCTGAAATCATAATGAACGAGAGCAAGGTTTAATGAATAAAGTGGCGCG
>JAFMOD010000224.1:381593-391968 GCA_019802435.1 Corydoras maculifer
GGACGGATGATGGACGGATGATGGTCGGATGATGGTCGGATGATGGACGGATGATGGATGTTCTTGTGGACCTTGCTTTGTCCACCAGGACGCAGTCAGATTCTGTACTCAGTGTTTCCTGGAGTACTTTTGTAACATGAGGTCATGTGATACACATTATAACATTACGGTACATTGTGTAGGGTACTGTAGTACAGTGTACCATCCTAACATTGTGTGATGTAGAACGCTGACCGTTATGAAACGGTTGTAAGAGTGTGTATTGTGTGTGAACAGCATACAGTAGGAACACTGTGTAGTGTGTACAGTGAGCCAGAGTAACCGTGTGGAGTGTAATGTAGTGTGTACTGTAGCAATGTCGTGTATTATGTACGGTGTACTATAATAACATTGTGCAAGTTTCACAGTGTACTATAGTAGCTTTGCATAGTGTGTACAGAGTACTATAGTAACATTGGTTATTGTGTACTATAATAACAGTGTGTTGCAGTGCAGCATACTATAGTAAAATTGCATATTGGGTTGTGTACTACAGTAATAGTGTGTATTGTAGTACAGCATACTATAGTAACATTACGTATTGGGTTGTGTACTATAATAACAGTGTATTGTATTACAGTGCAGTGTACCATTGTTGGGTGTAGTACAGTGCACTGTAGTACCAGTTTTGTTGGAGACCGCTGGACTACAGCAGCAGTGTGTATGGTGTACTATAATAATGGTGTGTATTGTAGTACAGTGTTGGCTGTACTGTGGACGCGGTGTATTTGAGGACGACGTTACCTCAGTGCAGAGGAAGTCTGGAGCGTGCGAGACGCCGGTGGACGGGAAGGCGGGCGTATCGAGCGGTCAGCTGGTTAATTATTCACGAGCCCGGCGTTGATGCTTGGTGTCCTGTGTTCTGTTGCAGCGCGTTGAAGGTGCTCACAATGTCGCGTGCGTTGGTCGGAACCATGCTGTGGCTCGTCCTGCTGAGCTGTGCCGTCCTGACCCGGACGACCCCCATCCCCATGCTGGACGAGTCGGAGGAACTGGACGAGCCGTGTTTCCACCCCTGCTACTGCGAGGTGAGGGAGGGTCTGTTCCACGTCCACTGCGACGGCAAGGGCTTCACCAACGTCAGCCAGGTGGCGCAGTCCTGGCTCCGGCCGTTCAAGCTGTACCTGCAGAAGAACAACCTGCGCAAGCTCTACTTCAGCAACTTCCTCCATCTCAACAGCGCCATCGCCGTCAACCTGGGCAACAACGCCCTGCAGGACATTTACCCCGGGGCGTTTAACGGACTCGGCTCGCTGAAGAGGCTCTACCTCCATGAAAACAAGCTGGAGGTGTTCCGCAACGACACGTTCCTCGGCCTGGACAGCTTGGAGTACCTGCAGGCGGACTACAACGTCATCAGGAGGATAGAGAGCGGCGCGTTCCGGCACCTGCACAAACTCCGGGTGCTGATCCTGAACGACAACCTCATCCCGTCGCTGCCCCCGTTCCTCTTCAAGTCCGTCTCTCTGACCCACCTGGACCTCAGGGGGAACCGACTGAAGACGCTCAGCTACCGGGGCATGTTGGAGTACATCGGGAGAAACCTGATGGAGATCCAGCTGGAGGAGAACCCGTGGAACTGCGCCTGTGACGTCATCCAGCTGCAGGCCTGGTTGGAGAAGATACCCTACACCTCGGTGGTGGGGGAAATCACCTGCGAGTACCCGTTCCACCTCCACGGGAAAGATCTGCGAGAAATCAAACGTACCGAGCTTTGCCCGACCATGACGGACGCAGAGGTGGAGGCCAGTCTGGGCATCCCCCATTCCTCCGGCAGACCGAGACCAACCAAGCCTTCCTCCATGTTCTCCACAAACCAGAACACGGTCTCGTCCTCGGAGCAGAAGGAGAAAGAGCGGCAACCCAAGCCGACCAGGAGGCCGAGGCCGTCGAAGACTCCCCCGACTCGCAGCGTCCTTCCGAACCACCCTCCCATCGCCGGCTACGAGACAAGGCCCCCCATCCCAATCGTCTGCCCCATCTCCTGCTCCTGCAAGCTGCACATCAACGACCTCGGCCTGACGGTCAACTGCAAGGAGAGCAGGTTTCGCAACGTCTCCGAGCTGACCCCCCGCCCCCTGAACGCCAAGAAGCTCTACTTGAGCGGGAACCTGATCCAGAGGATACACCGCTCCGACTTCTGGAACTTCTCCAGCCTGGACCTGCTGCACCTGGGCAACAACCAAATATTCTACGTTCAGGACGGGGCCTTCGCCAACCTGCCCAACCTGCGGAGTCTGTACCTGAACGGGAACAAAATCGAGAAGCTGACGCCTCAGATGTTCCAGGGCCTGAGCAACCTGCGCTACTTATATTTCGAATACAACGAGATCAGAGAGGTCCAGCCGGCGGCCTTCAGTCCGATGCCGGCGCTTCAGCTCTTGTTCCTGAACAACAACCTGCTCCGGTCGCTTCCCATCGGAACGTTCCAGGGAACGTCGCTCTCCAGGCTCAACCTGCGCAACAACTACTTCCTCTACCTGCCGGTGGACGGCGTCCTGGAGCATCTTCATGCCGTGGTGCAGATCGACCTGAACCAGAACCCCTGGGACTGCATGTGCCAGATCGTCCCGCTGAAGCAGTGGCTGGACACGCTCAGCTCGGTCGTCGTCGTGGGCGAGGTTCTCTGCAAGACCCCGGACGTGGCGCTGGGGAAGGACCTGCGGTCCCTGAGCGCCGAGCTGATCTGCCCCGAGCTTTCGAAGCCCCCCCCGTCCACAGACGAGCGAGAGATGGCGTTCTCGCCGTCCTTCCCCCCGAAAGCCGTCATCCCCCTTTCGGTTCTGGTCCTCAGCCTGGTGGTCCTGTTCGTCTCCTCGTTTTTCGCCGCGGCGGCACTCTGCGCCTTCGCCATGAAGAGGCGCAACAAGCTCCCGTTCCGAAAGCAGGAGGAGGCGGGGCTGACGGGAATCCAGATCGAGTGCGGAATATTCACCGAGACCCCGTCCACGCTGCCCGAAACCCCGCCCTCCAACCACGTCTACGAGTCCATTACCGGCGCGTCCTCGCACACCTGCGGCAGCTCCATTTACGAGCGCGCCCACGAGGCTCCCGAGGCTCGGGAGCGCCAGCAGGAGGCCGCGAAGTGCCGAGAGGTGGACTCGAACTACCGGACGGTCCTGGAGAAGGAGGAGGAGTGGGCGAGCGAGGTCGGCCACGCCCCGCTGAACACGGTCACGGACATCGTTGGCTTCCACGAGAACGGAATACTCTGCCCGACGGTGATCGACAGCCAGGGTCCCACCCCCAAGGTCGGATTGGTGCACAGCCTCTTCGGGACGAACGCCTGGCTCGGCGACGCCGTCTCGACGCAGGCGCTGGGGATGGACTCCGAGCCGAGGACAGACGGCGCTATTCAGACCCAGGGCGGCTACACCGAGCTCGGCGTGAGGCTCAAAACCAAGATGGATTACGTGGACGCACTCGAGAGGTCGTACCAGTTTTAGCTCCTTCTTCCAGAAACGAGAGACTGCAGAGCGGGTTCCGGGGGTCCGCGTTGCTCTGGAGGTAAATCTCAGACTCTCATCTTAAGTGCCTTCGTTAGAGCAGCCAGCAAACGATGTAAACAAAAAAAAAACGAAACAAATGAAAAGATTATTTTTCTACAGCCACAGTTTATTTATGTAAAACAGTTAGAGGAGATGTGCTGCCGGAGACGCGACGCGGCGAAAGATAGAACGCTATACGAATGACGTCCCTCAGAGTGGACCTTCAGATTACAGACCTTATGACATCACAACGTTCATCTGTGAGGTCAGACACCGACGTTGGACGACAGGATCACAATCGCCATTCTATTAACGTCCATCCATCCATCATCTTCAGCTTTATCCTCTATTAGGGTCGCTGGGGGGGGGGGGGTTATTTCTCCATGCCCATCCAGGGGAGAATGTTTGGGGCGCTGGGCAGATACACCCAGTACAGGGGGGCATTCTATCACTGGGCACACACTCACTCACACATACACACTCTATATGGGGCAATTTGGAGAACACAATTCACCTTGATCCATGTTTTTGGACTGTGGGAGGAAACCGGAGAACCCGGAGGAAACCCATGCGAACACGGGGAGGACATGGAAACTCCACCCAGATGGGGATTTGAACCGGGAAACTCTAGCACTGAGAGGAGAACATGCTAAACCACTAACTAATCTATTAATATCCATCTATCCATTATCTTCCGCTTAATCCCCATGCCCATCCAGGGGAGGACATTTCAGATGCTGGGCAGATAGACCCAGGACAGGGAGGGCAATCTATCGCTGGGCACACACTCACTCACACACACACTCTATATGGGGCAATTTGAAGCATTCAATTGACCTTGATCCATGTTTTTTGGACTGTGGGAGGAAACCGGAGAACCCGGGGAAACACACGCGGACACGGGGAGGACATGCAAACCCCACCCGGATTGGGATTTAAACTGGGAATCTCTAATATTTAGAGGAGAACATGCCAACCACTTTCCAGAGGGGTTTAATGAGGTTTTATGAGCCAGCTGATAAAGATGGAGAGGGGACACTGTAAAGACTGAGGCATGTTTTACATTTGAACAGTTTGGGGAAGGCCCTTTTTCTGGTTGGGCGAGTTTGGTGTGGAGGAGCTTGACTGACCTCAAGCTCATCCAGGAGATCCTCTGGTCCTCTGGTCCAGCATCGGTGTCTGACCTCAGAGACGCTCCTGTGGACAAATGATCAGATTCCCACTGAGACGCTCCAAAATCAGAAGGCCTTCCCGAACAAGTGGACAGACTTCGATTGTGATGTCATAAAGCACTGTGGTTGCCATAGGGACCAGGGTTCAGGGTTATGAATGTGAAACCCTAAGGCTGGAGGAACCGCTTTAGGACCACGAGGACCTGAATCGCCATCTAGAGGAAAGAAAGACATCGACGAGATATCGGTATCTGAAAATCACACTCACCGGCCACTTTATTAGATACACCCACCGTCCACTGCGTCCGCTCCACTGACCGCACAGATGGACTTTGTAGTTCCACAATGGATGATCAGGACCCCCACAGAGCAGGTATGGACATCCAACCGCCGTCATCCCGTCTGCTGCATCCTGTATCACTGACGGAGGATCAGAGCGTGAAGAACGCACACCGTGCAGCAGCAGAACGGATGACTTCCTGTCTCTCTCCACAAGGGGGAGCACTAAGTTGCATAGACATGAGAAAAAAAAAGTGTCTGATCTGCACTAATGCACTAACGCACCTGCACCACCATGCGAGTGGCACTGCAATACTGAGAATCATCCACCACCCTAATGACACCTGCTCTGTGGGGGTCCTGACCATCAGAGAGTAAAGGGGACAAGTATGTCGAGAACCTTATGGACTACAGAATGGAGCTGTAGAACTACAAACCCCATCTGTATGATCAGAGGAGCTGATGCCATGGAGCGTGAGAACCACGCCCTGAAGGTCCAGGAGTTTGGGAATTAATAAGCCTTTGAAGTGAAGGACAGGGTATTAGGACATTATGCAGTAAGACCTGGGACATCGCGACCTCCTGGGAACGTACGATCGGACCGTAGTGCAACTGGAGGGTTCGAGTCCCGGCGAAGACGTCCCCGCTCCCGTCGACATTTAAAAACACAGGGTTCCTCCAAACGTCAGGATTCCAGAAGATCTGACCCCGGCCGGCGTGGTGCGGACTCCGACGCCGGAACCTCGCGGGTCGGTTCTCGTTTTTTCTTTTCTTTGTTTTTTTTTGTTTTTATATCGATAAATAAAAAGTTGTTGCTTTTTCTCCGTGACGAAGACGACGAGGGTCGAGCAATAGGGAGCCTGCAGGTCTACTGTACAGCGCTTTTGTTCAATCTGTAATCCCAGCGGGAATATTTTAATCCTCGTATGGACCTCGAAAAGGGTCAGAAGCAAAAGTAAAATGTTGTTTTATATCTCATATCCAACCATCTCTTCGGGACTTGTGCATATATTTATTCTTAGATTTCAGTGCTATTCTGATTAATTATGCTTATTATCGTTATTATTATGATTATTACTACTGTACATCATGTTTAATTAATCAGTGTATGATGATTATGACTCTCGTTTAGCCTGAACCGAATAAAGGGAGATACGTAATGGGGCGTGTTGATTAATGAACGGCCATATGACATCACAGACACGCCTCCTGGGAATGGGACCACGCCCCTTTATTAATGAATTGGAGTAGTGCATTGGGTTCCATCGACACAGGGGGGTAACGTCAGGCCTTGTGTGTGTGTGTGTATATCTTTGTGGGGACAGTTTGGAGAAGGTTAATTAAAGGTTTTAATTAGGTGAGGGAGATATTGAGGCCCGACCTCAACGCATCTAACAGCTTTGGTGCAGAACATCGTGGTGTACATAGTGTGTAGTGCACTCGATGCTCAGGTGAACAGCACGGCCCGTGGGTCCTCACGTCTGCGAAACCACACACCTTAAACTGCATCACTTTCTCTTTAAATTCATTTATTCATTCATTATCTCCCGCTTTGTCCTCTATTAGGGTCGGGGGGTAGGGGGGGGGGTTCCCCATGCCCATCCAGGGGAGAACGCTTCAGGCGCTGGGCAGATAGACCCAGGACAGGGCGCCAATCCATCGCTGGACACACACTCACTTACACAAACACACTCTATATGGGGCAATTTGGAGAACTCAATTGACTTGATCCATGTTTTTGGATTGTGGGAGGAAACCGGAGAACCCGAAAGAAAAACCCACGCGGACACGGGGAGGACATGGACACTCCACCCAGATGGGGATTCTAACCGGGGATCCCTAGTGCTGAGAGGAGAACATGCTAAACCACTAAGCCACCGTGCCGCCCCTTTTTAAATTCACTAAAAAAAATAAAAATAATTTAAAAAAGTAAAGCTGCCTGAAGATTAAAACCCTTTCCTCTGTCATCAGCTCCAGATTTATCAAAGGACCCGGTTTCCTGTTAGGAAGCAACACCTTCCATACAAATAAAAGCCCAGCTCTCGTTAGCTCTCTCGAAAAAGTCTTTGTTTTTTTTTTTCATCTCTCGCAGCGGATTAAATTTTATTTTATTTTTTTTTCCAATTGGCTCGAACCGGATTCTGAGAAGACGCCAAATCTCCAGCACAGCTGGACGATCTGAATTCAAGTGGCTACCTGAGAGTCGTATGGATTTATTCCTCGGAACCTGAAGGGTCTCCGTAATAAAGGCAGAACGGCGCTGCCAGCTGACGTGACTCGGCCCTGCAGGCTGGCAGCGCCGCCGAAGCCGAGCGCCTGGCAGGATTCAATATCTCTACACTTAGCTAATAATGTTAGGCTCGTTATTTTTGCACTGCGATCAATAACGACGTATCTGCAGGGTTTAATATTAGAAGCAGCTCTAAAAATAGATATCCTAAATATTTTAGTCATGTTCACGTTATGGAAAAAAAAAGGTTACTTATTTGGGTTTGTCATCACAGGAGGCAGGACGAGCTGGAACCGGGAATCGGTTCACAACTTTAACTAGAGATTTATATACACATTATAGAATATAGACAGAAAAGGGCCTTCCCCAAACTGTTTACACAAAGTTGGACGTAGACAATTTAAATTAATTAAAATGAGAAATGATTCACCGATTCACACAGTGACATGTTTAACGAGAGAATCATGTGCATGCCAAACGATTCACCGATTCACACAGTGACATGTTTAACGAGAGAATCATGTTAATGAAAAACGATTCACTGATTCACACAGTGACATGTTTAACAAGAGAATCATGTCCATGATAAAAGATTCACTGATTCACACAGTGACATGTTTAACGAGAGAATCATGTTAATGAAAAACGATTCACCGATTCACACAGCTACATGTTTAACGAGAGAATCATGTTCATGACAAACGATTCACTGATTCACACACGGACATATTTAACGAGAGAATCATGTCCAGGACAAATGATTCACTGATTCTCACAGTAATATGTCTAATGTCAAAATCATGTCCATGACAAATGATTCACTGATTCACACACTGACATATTTAACGAAAGAATCATGTCCATGACAAACGATTCACTGATTCACACACTGACATTTTTAACAAGAGAACCAAGTCCAGGACAAATGATTCACTGATTCTCACAGTGACCTGTTTAACGAGAGAATCATGTCCAGGACAAATGATTCACCGATTCTCACACACTGAATAAGAGAACTGAATCGTAGTGACAACAAATGAAAATGGAACTAAATGAGAATAAAGCTTTAATAAGCTCACAGTGTGTGTGTGTGTGTGTGTGTGTGTGTGTGTGTGTGTGTGTGTGAGATAATGCCGTACTGACTCTCAGCACATGCTCCGTGTGAATGAGCTCTGATCAGATTTGCAGCGAATGAAAAGCTAATACTTCTTCGCTCTTTAAAACGGCGTTATGTTAATTGGGCCGCGCGACGTGAGAACGTGTTTCCGCCGGGCGCTACATCGGCTCGCGAGGTCGTTATCGCCGCGTTTCCGTAATAACGAAGCCATTACGCGGCCTGCTCGCTCTCGCTGCTGATAATGAGCGGAGGTGAGAACAGGCTTCCCCTCCTTACCGCCAGCGCACTTTACTTCTTTCTTTATTTCTTTATTTCTTTCCCGCCGTCGTGTCTCGAGTGGCGCTAATTTTAACCTTTGTGGTGGTTTCCCGCGGACCGGGCTCCTTTAGCGCCGCGGTTCATTAGCGCCTCGTCTGATCTCACGGCTACGGGATAATTAGTCATTATCACACCGGCCCTCGTCGCCCTGATTAATAGCGGCCTCGTGGTAATCCGATAACGCACACTCGGCGCGGGAGATTAAAATCACCGGCGGGCGGCGCGGCGGGGCCTGACTCCGCCCTGCACTGCAGCGTTGGGCGGGGGGTCGGTTCCAGGTTCCGTTCGGGTTCTATGAGGGGAACGTTCCGCAGTGATCAGCCTCCTGCGGTGCAGAAGGTTAATGAGTGTTCCTTTCTCAGGCGCGACACGGCGTGTGATGTCAGCCTGCGGCTCGAACCCGACATCCAGCCATCTGACGCCTCGCGTACACGGCGCCTCCAACCGCTCACTCTCCCACAATGCACTGCACGGGATTAATCAGAGAGAGGAAATGGTTTGTGGTACCCCATCCATCCATCACCCCCCACTTTATCCTCTATTAGGGTCGCGGGGGGTGGGGGGGGGTCCCCATGTCCATCCAGGGGAAAACGTTTTGGGCGCTGGGCAGATACACCCAGGACAGGGGGGCAATCTATCACTGAACACACACTCACTCACACACACAGTCTATATGGGGCAATTTGGAGAACTCGATTGACCTTGAATCCATGTTTTTTGGACTATGGGAGGAAACCCACGCGGACACGGGGAGAACATGGAAACTCCACCCAGATCGGGATTCAAACCGGGAATCCCCAGCGCTAAGAGGAGAACATGCTAAACCACTAAGCCACCGTGCCACCCGGTTTGTGGTTCCCATCCATCCATCCATTTTCTTCCGCTTCATCCTCTATTGGGGGGGGGGGTTCCCCATGCCCAGAACGTTTCAGGCGCTGGGCAGATACACCCAGGATAGGGGGGCAATCTATCACTGAACACACACTCACTCACACACACACTCAATATGGGGCAATTTGGAGAACTCGATTGACCTTGAATCCATGTTTTTTGGACTATGAGAGGAAACCGGAGAACCCGGAGGAAACCCACGCGGACACGGGGGGACGGACGACGACGTGGAAACTCCACCCAGATGGGGATCCGATCTGGGAATCCCTAGTGCTGAGAGGAGAACATGCTAAACCACTAAGCCACCATGCCGCCCGGTTTGCGGTACCATGGAACCAAATTCCGGTCGGTCTGTAACGGAGAACAAACTAAGGGCGCAGTAAAAGTGCTGGGGGGGGGGTTCAGACCATGTCTGCTCCACCAAGCTCCACATGGTACCTTCACCCCGTTCAGGAGCTGCCTGAGGAACCGGAGAACCGTCAGACGTCTGAGCTGGATGTTCAGCAGATGCTCCAGCAGCAGCTATATTTAGAGCAAAGGAATGAAGAATGAGTGCATTATGTTAATCTAAAAGCTGCTGAGCTACACACACACACACACACACACACACACACACACACACACGCTTCCCTGCATCAGACTGCGCCGCTGGGAACCGGGCGGAGGAACGGGGAGGAGGAACCGGGCGGAGGAAGGAACCGGGAGGCGGAACCGGGAGGAGGAACCGGGCGAGGCAACCGTATGAAAAACGCAATAAGAGGCTGAACTCGATTACACCCAAGTGTGTAAGTGTGTGTGTGTGTGTGTGTGTATAAGTGTGTGTGAGTGTGTGTGTGTGTGT
>JAFMOD010000224.1:407044-429949 GCA_019802435.1 Corydoras maculifer
CACACACACACACACACACACAGAACCCCCTCCACCTCACACACACACGGCCGATCGGGGCTCCGTACGGGGCGAGAACTCACTTTCCGTCTTTGAAGTAGGTTTTCAGTGTGTCGCTGAAGCTTTTAGAGTATTTCACAAACTCCTTCTTCTGATGCTCGAGCGCCTGCGAATAAAAACGCAAGCGCGAGGTCACATGACGTCGACCGCCATCGCTCTCGCGCCCCGGTACCGACAGGTTCTGTGGAGGGGTAGGGAACCGATTCTGGGAGAACCTCTGTTCCACACTGAGGAGGTTGTAATGGGCTTAACAATCGGAGGTTCACACTACGAGTCCACATTGTGCACCCAACCCGTCTGGTGCCAGCAACCACGCCGACTGTGCTTTCGAAAAACATTTGAAAAATTTTTTTTAAAAAGGTTCCTGGCATGCGTGAGCGGTTCTCACCCGGCGGTTCTGGTACTGGTACTTCTTGAAGACGTTGTTGACCGTGTCCAGCAGCTCCTTTATGGCACTTGCGATATCTCTGTGGACAGAAACATGATCAGGAATTCTAATCACGCGAGGGAACGCCGAATACACGCTACGGTTCACACACACAAAAACGTGGCGAAGTGGCACAGTTAAAAAATAATAAGTAAATAAATAAACAGGTGGGCGGTGGTTTAGCATGTTCTCCTCTCAGCGCTGGGGATTCCCGGTTTGAATCCCCATCTGGGTGGAGTTTCCATGTCCTCCCCATGTCCTCATGGGTTTCCTCCGGGTTCTCCGGTTTCCTCCCACAGTCCAAAAACATGGATCAAGGTCAGTTGAGTTCTCCAAATTGCCCCATATAGAGTGTGTCTGTTTGAGTGAGTGTGTGCCCAGGGATAGATTGCCCCCCCCCTGTCCTGGGTGTATCTGCCCAGCGCCCGAAATGTTCTCCCCTGGATGGGCATGGGGAACCCCCCCTGCGACCCTAATAGAGGATAAAGCTGACGATGATGAATGGATGATTAAAACGACAGCTCACTTTATAGTCTGCAGGAAGCGAACGCGGTCGTTGATCTCGTCGGGGATTTTGCTCAGGATCTGCTTCAGCGCTCGCGCTTTGTCGTTCAGGTCCTGAAACTCCTGCTCCTGCCTCTTGATCATGTACTCTGCAGAACGTACGAAAGGGTACTTAAGATTCAGCGCCCCCTGCAGGTCACCTGTGTTGATTCCACCCACCACATACGTCATGATGCTCATTCGGACACCATTCTTACACTCACAGACCGCCTCTGTAGCGCCCCCTCTCCTTCGCATCACATTCGGACACCATTCTCACACTCACAGACCCCCTCTGTAGCGCCCCCTCTCCTTCGCATCACATTCAGACACCATTCTCACGCTCACAGACCCCCCTCTGTAGCGCCCCCTCTCCTTCGCATCAAGTTCAGACACCATTCTCACGCTCACAGACCCCCTCTGTAGCGCCCCCTCTCCTTAGCATCACGTTCGGACACACTCTCCAGCCATTCTCACGCTCACAGACCCCCGCTGTAGCGCCCCCCTCCACGCGTCACCGACATAAAGACAGGTACCTTCCACGTCGTCCGCAGCCATGCGCAGTAGAGACTCCGTGAAGTTGATCTCCACGTTCTTCTTCTCCAGGATCTTCATGATGATGTCCTGAGTGAGACCCGGATTTTCCTTCTCCGCCTTTAGGAAGGAGAACGTGATGAGAACGTTAGAGCATCATCAGTGGGCCGGGCGGGGTTTAAATGATCCGGCGCTCTTACTTTAATGAAGGCTGCACGCAGCGTCTGCGCGGCGGACAGGTTTATCCTCTCCAACTGCAAAGAGGAGCAAAGGAATGTCAGTTATTCCGAGCATGCGACGGGCGGAGCCACGCGATCCGAGAAGTGTGCACTCACCTCGTTGAAGACGGGATACATGACGGCGTAGAGCGTCATACAGACCATCGAACTCGTCTCGGCTTCGTTCTTGATCTCTTCCATTGTCATCCTCAACACATCTGCGACCGCATGGAGAAACGGGAGGCTACGGAAAAAAAAGGGGTGGGGGTGGTGGTGCTGGTCGCCGTGGACCAGGCCTGACCGCCGCACTGTGGAAGAGCAGAAACACTCAATTACTGCTGGGCCACACCCCTAATCTGAGGTCAACCGAGGTTAAAAACCTATAATTACAGGATGTCCCACTAAAGTATACGCACGCCTACAGATTACAGCGTTGGTGATCAGTGCGGGGCAGGGTAGCTCAGTGGTGTTGGGCTGTTAATCTGAAGGTTGTGGGTCCAAATCCCAGCTCCACTGAAGTCACTAATGTGGGTCCTTAAGCAAGACCCTTGCTGACCGAGTTACAGCACTTCGAAAATCTGACTTCCTTATTTGAACTAAACTAAACCAACGTTGAAGCGGGATCATGAGCTTTAGTGAAATTCATCTTTTGCGGCTCAAAAATTGTTACGGAAGTGAAAAAAAAAAAAAAAAAATCAATGTAAGGCAAAGTGAATGGCAATTTTGGGAATTTCCTTAGCTGTATGCCAGCACACGGTGGCTTAGTGGTTTAGCACGTTCTCCTCTTAGCACTAGGGAACCCCGGTTCGAATCCCCATCTGGGTGGAGTTTCCATGTTCTCCCCGTGTCTGCGTGGGTTTCCTCCGGGTTCTCCGCTTTCCTCCCACAGTCCAAAAACATGGATCAAGTCAATTGAGTTCTCCAAATTGCCCCATATAGAGTGTGACTGTGTGAGTGAGTGTGTGCCCAGCGATAGATTGCACCCCTGTCCTGAGTGTATCTGCCCAGCGCCCCAAACATTCTTCCCTGGATGGGCATGGGGAACCCCCCCGCTACCCCAATAGAGGATAAAGCGGAAGATAATGAATGAATGAATGCCAGCCGTGGTTTTAACAATGAGCCGGACATGTCCTTTAAAAACTGATGGCTTGATGGTATTGACGGCTTTCAAATTGTGGGAGAAGAAAGCTGGACGTCTGATTTTAACTTAAAACGTCAGACGCGAGGATTGATCTGCAAACACAGGTCTGAAACCAAATGTAAACACCGTCTATAAGAGTCTTGGATGCCGCAAGTGCGTCCTGGCCCAGGGCCCGAAACGTTCTCCCCTGGATGGGCATGGGGAACCCCTCCCCCTCCCCCGCAGCCCTAATACAGGATAAAGCGGAGGATGATGGATGGATGGGCTGAGGAACCGTAAGAGAACCGAAAACAAAGTCAGATCATAAACTGTCAATGTAAAGAAAAAAGAAAATAGAGATGGATTGTGAATCGCCTGGAGAGGAACTCTACAGTTGGGCGAGTCACGCCACTGGGATAGGCCCCACGCCACTGGGATAGGTCCCAAAAAAACCCAAAAAAAAACCAGATGATCTCTAATCAGATACCCCCCTCCCCCCCCTGGTGTTTTACAGCATCGCTTACGAGAGGTTATGACGTCACAATCTTTCAATTCCAAACAGACGAACGAGAGGTTATGACGTCACAACCTTTTTATTCCAATCAGGTGAAGGCTCGTGTGCGGTCTTTTAAAGTCTGCACACGTAACACGCTCTTTGCGAGTTTTCAATCGAATCCGTTTCATTAATTCATTTTCCAAACACGATTTAAAAAAAAAAAAATTAAAAAAAATACGACTCCCTCACTCGATTCCCAAACGATTCTTCATTCGATTCGGATCAAAACAAAAGCGCGAGCTTCGCGCCTGAAAGCCGACTGAGCGACTGCGAGCCGCGGCGGCTTCGTTTCGTCGTAAACGATGAATTAACGAGCAATTAACGCCGCACCGAACGATTAAACCCTTTGATGTGGAAGCCGTTGTTTCGGTTAGCGCCGTTAGCATTAGCCGAGTGCGCGAGCGCGCGAAACAGCGCCCCCCGCGGACCGACCGGCGCGTTCGATCGCCGCGCGCTTCGTCGATCACCTTTCTATGAGCTGTAATGATCGATCGAGTCCAGTCTGCTGGAGCGAGCCGGACGCGGCGGCGGCTCTCACTGCGCGGCGGGAGCCGTTAGCTGCTTCTGCTCCACAAGACGGAAGTGTTCGTCTTCAACTGCGTATTACCGACGTCATCGCGGCGTCCACCAATCAGGAGGCAGGAGCGACGCCCATCCAGTGGCCCCTGCTCCGGCTGCCCGGAGACCGAAAGATTAACCCTTTATATTAAAATACAAACTTAATCTTTCATTCATTATCTCCCGCTTATCCTCTATTAGGGTCGAGGTGGGGTTCCCCATGCCCATCCAGGGAAGAACATCTCAGGCGCTGGGCAGAGAGACCCAGGACAGGGCGCCAATCCATCGCTGGGCACACACTCACTCACACAGACACACTCTATATGGGGCAATTTTGAGAATTCAATTGACTTGATCCATGTTTTTGGACTGTGGGAGGAAACCGGAGAACCCGGAGGAAACCCACGCAGACACGGGGAGAACAGGGAAACTCCACCCAGATGGGGATTCGAACCGGGAATCCCTAGAGCTGAGAGGAGAACATGCCAAACCACTAAGCCACCGTGCCGCCCAATACAAACTTAATTAACCTTAATTAACCAACGTACGAAAATACAGGCCACTTTATTAAGGTCTCTTTCTTGTTATTTTACCGACAGTCGATCATATCGTCTCCTCTGATCAGACAGATGGGGTTTGTAGTTCCATAAATACATTCTGTAGTCCATCTGATTCCCTACCTACTTTGAGTCCACTTCACTCTGTTCTCTGACGATTAGGATTAGGGTTATTAGGGTGGTGGATGAGTCCCTATACTGCAGTGACCCTGACATTAGGGTGACCACATGTCTCGCAATTTTATTCCTTTTTTTGACGTAATTTATTACGCATTGTTATTAAAAGTCAGACTCCAGTTTTTAAGCGTGTATAATAATCCGACATTGGACGGCTGTGTTGTCTGTTATCAGGGGAGAGGCGGGCTGTTTGAATGTCAACCAATCGGGAACGTGGACGCTTGTTAAGGGCGTCCACGTTGGTGTCCACCAACACAAATTATGCAAATTAGGTCATATATATATATATATATATATATATATATATATATATATATATATATATATATAGGCGGCACGGTGGCTTAGTGGTTTAGCATGTTCTCCTCTCAGCGCTAGAGATTCCCGGTTCGAATCCCAATCTGGGTGGAGTTTCCATGTTCTCCCCATGTCTGCGTGGGTTTCCTCCGGGTTCTCCGGTTTCCTCCCACAGTCCAAAAACATGGATCAAGTCAATTGAATTCTCAAAATTGCCCCATGGGGAGTGTGTCTGTGTGAGTGAGTGTGTGCCCAGCGATGGATTGGCGTCCTGTCCTGGGTCTATCTGCCCAGCGCCCGAGACGTTCTCCCCTGGATGGGCATGGGGAACACCACCGCGACCCTAATAGAGGATAAAGCGGGAGATAATGATAGTCATTTCACTCGACTCTTTTAAAGTGAGTCATTTTACACATGGTACTTTACAATCGTTGGATTAATTCATCTAAACAGGAATCTAAACAGGAATACGGGAGGTAATGAATGAATGAATTTATATATATATGTGTGGCAGTGCATTGGTGTCCCACATTATCCCACACAAACATAGTCTTTGTCCTACATCTGGTGAATTGGAATCTGGTCACCCTAACTGACATGGTGGTGCAGGTGTGTGCGCGCTGTGCTGCCGTCCACTCTATCACACCCATCCTTACTGCTCCACTTTGTGGATGGAGAATCGGAGACAGTGGGTCATCTGTTGCCGCACAGTGTGTTATTCATCCTATAATTCTCCATCAAGGCGCCACCTACAGGATGAAGCTGGCTGGGACAGTTTGGGTTGTTGACCCAGCATGTCACTGAAGTACCGAGAATCATCCACCACCTTAATAAGACCTGCTCTGTGGGTCCTGCTGATCAGAGACCAGAGTAAAGTGAACAGATGGACTACAGAATGTCATAATAGAACTACAAACCCCATCAGTATGATCAGAGGAGACAATACAATAGACAATGGACAAAATAACAAGAAGGAGAATCCAATAAAGTGGCCGGGGTTTTCATACATTCCTTACTTAAGGATGTTTAGGGATGTGAAGGGGACTGAGAGAGTGTGTAGAGGAACTAAAGTCAATTTAAAAAGCAAAAAAAAAAAAAAAAGTGTAAAGCAAGAAAAACGCTGTAAAGACGAGCGAATCACAGACAACCCGCGACGTGGAGGCGCTTTATTTCTTTATTGTGCCATAAAAGTCACCGACGCGACAAAATCTTACAAGAAAGCATGCTGTTAAACGTTTCATTGTCAGGGTGGAGCAGAGTCGGGCGGAACGCTCCCTAAATTAAAAAAAAAACGCCTTTCAACAATAACATCTTTAAGTCTGGAGATTTCAACATTCATTCTTTCATTCATTGTCTTCCGCTTATCCTCTATTAGGGTCGCGGTGGGGTTCCCCATGCCCATCCAGGGGAGAACGTCTCGGGCGCTGGGCAGATAGACCCAGGACAGGGCGCCGATCCATCGCTGGGCACACACTCACTCACACACACACACTCTATAGGGGGCAATTTTTTGAGAATTCAATTAACTTGATCCATGTTTTTGGACTGTGGGAGGAAACCGGAGAACCCGGAGGAAACCCACGCAGACACGGGGAGAACATGGAAACTCCACCCAGATGGGGATTCGAACCGGGAATCCCTAGCGCTGAGAGGCGAACGTGCCAAACCACTAAGCCACCGTGCCGCCGAGATTTCAACATGTTTTCTAAAATTGATATCATTTGGTCTTCTAATAAAGCTTCTGCCTCCGTCCCCATCCACCAGACTGATCGAGCACTGTGAGGTCCTGTCTACTCTACACACACACACACACACACACACACACACACATCTGATTTGGCAGAGATTGAATCCCAGATGCCCGTCCTGTTACAACCCACTCGGGCTGAGAACTCCACGCTCACACCCCTCGCTCACTTCTTTGGGACAATCAATCACCTCCGAACGTTCTGACATGTTTTTTCGGGAGGTGGGAAAGGAGGAGCCTCTCTGTCCACTAGCACTGACATTCGACTGAATCATGTGACTGGAAGCAACTCAAGTGCAACCCCCCTCCCCCCCACGCTGGACAATTCAGGGAATGTCAGAGTTAAAGTTAAACTGTAGTTTACGACACGGGTTCGTATTTTATTAAATGAAACCCTCAAAGGGGGTGGCACGGTGGCTTTGTGGTTTGGCATGTTCTCCTCTCGGCGCTAGGGATTCCCGGTTGGAATCCCAATCTGGGTGGAGTTTCCATGTTCTCCCCGTGTCCGCGAGGATTTCCTCCGGGTTTCTCCCACAGTCCAAAAACATGGATCAAGGTCAATTGAATTCTCCAAATTGCCCCATATAGAGTGTGTGTGTGTGAGTGAGTGAGTGTGTGTTCAGTGATAGATTGCCCCCCTGTCCTGGGTGTATCTGTCCAGCACCCGAAACGTTCTCCCCCGGATGGGCATGGGGATGAGGAACCCCCCCCCTCTATTATTCTCTGCTAATAGAGAATAAAGCAGAAGATAATGGATGGATGGATGGAACCCTCAAAGGCTGGTCAAACTCATTTACACTAGGGGGCGTAACATAAAGCAGACTTTGATATGAACCGCTGGCCGCGAGTTTGACTCCTTAGAAGCTTCTTATGTGATACTGAATAAACCGAATCATCACGGTCCTCAGAGGTCTATTATAATCAGGGTGGATTTACATGTTTCTGTGAAACTCCCAGATGGTCAAGGTTCCATGATGGAAACCATTCCAAGGTTTTCATCTCCACCCGTTGGTCCTTGACCTCCATTCATCCCTGGACTCCTCCATCTCTTCCAGGCGGTGTCCGGCGGCGTCCCACCGGACGTCCCGTCTCTGTCTGGAGGCGTTGCTTACGGCACTGACGCTCCTCTGCGGGCTCATGGACCTGCACGTTTCCTCCAGAACCCTGAGGCAGGACCTGGAGATCTCGGTGGAGATACTGCGGACCTGGTGCTGCAGCGAGGAGAGCTCCACCTTCAGGTCCCGATGGGACTGCAGCAGCATCTTCTGCATCATGAGCGAGTCCTCCAGCACGATGAAGAGCTTCTCCCATCGTAGTCGCTCCGCCGTGGCGCTCTCGTCTGGGAAACGCGGGAGGCGGGCAGAGAGGAATCATTTACAAAGTGATTCATGATTCAGACTGGCTGCAATACGATTCCACCGATGAGTCATTGAGCAATTAATAGGATTTAATTGTTTAAAATTTTTAAACGTAAAATAAACGGCGGCTTAGCATGTTCTCCTCCCAGCACTTTGAATCCCGATCTGAGTGGAGATTGCATGTTCCCACAATCCAAAAAGATGGTTTCAAGGTGAATTGAATGCTATAAATTGCCCCATATAGTGTGTGTAAGTGGGTGTGCCCAGTGAAAAATTGGCGCCCTGTCCTGAGTCTATCTGCAAAGCACCCGAAACGTTCTCCAAGAGCATGGAGAACCCCCCCCCCCCCCGTGACCCTAGTAGAGGATTAAGGAGAAGATAATGAATACATGAAAATAAACAGTATTTTTGATTCACTTCAGTGAATCATTTATATATAAAAAGAACCATTTAAAAAAGGAATCTCTTCACAGTACGTAATGCCATATAAACAAATATCAGATGTGGGTTTCGATTGGATGATTTGATGGTGTTTTGCACAGACAGCTACTGTTTCTACAGTAAACTGATTCTCGACAGTCACACACACACACACACGATTCCCCTCCACAGTGAATCACTTCAGCTGGTGAATCAATTTGACGTGGTGTAAACGATCCATGATCTTTATAAACCAAGTTACTGCAGCTCGCACGGTGAACGGCTTCATCAGATCATCTGAAGAAAGCCTATCCCGGCTCATTTGCTGCGACAGCGAGTGTTTGATCAACTCATCAGATAACGACCTTTTTAGGACTCGCATTAGAAACAGAAGCATCGATGAAGATGCGATTCACTCACCTTCAGCATCAGTGATCTCATTATAACCGGGATAGTCCTGGTCATTGTAACCGAGTCCGTTCACGTTGAACATCCAGAGGAGGACGAGGGACGTCCACACACTCATCCTGGACGGCTCTCACACGTCTTCGTCCTGAATCTTCGTCGTGATCTGATCTAATCCTGAGCTCCTCTGTGGGGAGAGCAGGTGTTGGTTTTGTTGGCAGTGGGTACAGTGATCTCCTCCTCTTTGGGCAGTGTGTGTGTGTGTGTGTGTGTGTGTGAAGGGGGGGTTCCCTCTACAGATTCTCCAAACCGCAGCTCCAGTCACACCTCGGATCTCCGCTCTCCTCTAGAAAAACAACACAACGTCTGGAAAACTCCTCGTCAGTGATGAATTATGAAAAAAAAACAAAGAACGTTTGCGCCCCAAACGTCCCGAAACGTTCTCCCAGGGATGGGCATGGGGAACCCCCTATCCCCTCGCGACCAAAATAGAAGATGAGGTAAACTGATCCAACCATTGGAACCAAAAAAAGGGCCTTCCCCAAACACTTGTGAACATTGCTGGTTCAATATGTGCACTGTGGCTCATTTTTGATTAAGGGCTGTGTGGAGTTTGGTAGGTTCTCATCCTGTTCTTAGGCCAACCTTCGGTTGGTTTGCTTGTTTTTCTCTACGGACGGCTCTGTGACTCTTAATTACGCGACGGTGTAAATAATCGCTCTGTGACTTGAGGGACATGGACGTGGTGTCTGAATTTTGGGTGTGGTTCACTGATTACACGCCTCCCACCTTGTGGTTTAACGCGTTTGGGTTTTCTGTTGTGGAATAAAGACGGGAGACATTTTGTCTTTTGAGATCAGGCTCTTGGTACTGTCCAGTAAAGACGACAATCAACTTTATTAAACCATTAATAAATGATTTATAAGCGGTAAATAAGGAGTCAGACACTAATTGGTACCATCTGTCGACTGTGGGTCTGGGTGGATCACGTCTGCGCCATTAAACTACCATCGTAATTAAAAACAACAACTTATTTTTAATTAAAAATGTACATGAGGGTGGTGCCATGAGGCTTACAAACCACAGCCTCATTAAACTACTCACCGTATCATGTTTTTTTGGAGATTTCTATCTCTTGTTGACCCTCTAAACCACTTTTCAGTAACGTGAGGTTGTAAATAAAGTCCCTGCATTAAAGGAACATGTGATAAGAACATTAGGGATCAGAAGGCCAGAGGTGAAGCAGAGTATCGGTGACAGCTGGCAGGACGTTCACTTCCTCTTGGCAGGATGAGCGATGGACGGCTAATTAGATCAACATCGGTGATGATCTGGGGTCAGATTTCGTTTTTAGAACAGGTGATGCGATTAGAACGGCGCGATCCGCAGTGAGCATCAGCAGAACCGTGTAGCTGAACTCAGTCCATATAAACAGTGCTGTAGGAAAATCGACATCGTTTCCACAGTGTGAAAAACAAACTATAATAATCATATGGTGTTGCTCACATGACCCGCAGGGAGATGTTTTATTCAGCGGAATGACCCACTTAATGCACATTTCTGAAGTATTTTAACAGTATTTAAAAGTGATCTGTTAATAGTGGTTTAATCTGGGGATGTTTACACGGAGGGCGGCACGGTGACTTAGTGGTTGGCAGGTTCTCCTCTCAGCACTAGGGATTCCCGGTTCGAATCCCCATCTGGGTGGAGCTTCCATGTTCTCCCCGTGTCCGCGTGGGTTTCCTCCGGGTTCTCCGGTTTCCTCCCACAGTCCAAAAACATGGATCAAGTCGATTGAATTCTCAAAATTGCCCCATATAGAGTGTGTCTGTGTGAGCGAGTGTGTGTCCAGTGATAGATTGCCCCCCTGTCCTGGGTGTATCTGCCCAGCGCCCAAAACATTCTCCCCTGGATGGGCATGGGGACCCTACCGCGACCCTAATAGAGGATAAAGCGGGAGATAATGAATAAATGAATGTTTACACGGAGTCATTTCACTCGACTCTTTTAAAGTGAGTCATTTTACACATGGTACTTCACAATCGTTGGATTAATTCATCTAAACAGGAATTCTCACCATATCCTTCACACGATGCTAGTTTTCAACATTTCTTTATCACTGATTGTCCTTAAACGAACAAGTTTGAGCAAAAATGAATCGGCAAAGTCTGAAGCATGGGTGTGAGAGGACATTATCTGGCCCTATCCGGTCTGCGAGATCATTTTGCATTGATCTGTTATTATTGTTATTTACGACCCAGCGATCTGGTTTTTATTTTAAATTTGTATCATTTAAATATTTTCATGGCGAGCAGAAATATTTAAAGATATTTAAAGTTGAAGTTTATTTTTCCGAAATGGCCCAGGAGCAAAGAAAACTATCCATCCATCATCCTCTATTAGGGGTCGCAGGGGGGTTCCCCATGCCCATCCAGGGAAGAACGTTTCGGGCGTTGGGCAGATACACCCAGGACAGGGGGGCAATCTATCGCTGGGCACACATACACACTCTATATGGGGCAATTTGGAGAACTCAATTGACCTTGCTCCATGTTTTTGGACTGTGGGAGCAAACTGGAGAACCCGGAGGAAACCCACGCGGACACGGGGAGGACATGGAAACTCCACCCAGATTGGGATTCGAACCAGGAATCCCCAGCGCTGAGAGGAGAACATGCCAAACCACTAAGCCACCATGCCGCCCCCCCAGGAGCATCGTATTTATTTCAGTTTTTCATCTATTTTGCAGCAGCGACAAGGTGGCTTAGTAGTTTAGCACGTTCGCCTCTCAGCGCCAAGGATTCCCGGTTCGAATCCCAATCTGGGTGGAGTTTGCATGTTCTCCCCCCATGTCCGCGTGGGTTTCCTCCGGGTTCTCCTCCCACAGTCCAAAAACATTGATCTAGTCTATGAACCCCCCGCGACCCTAATCGAGGATAAAAGCGGAAGATAATGAATGAATTTTTGCAGCGTGTTCAGGGTTGTAACTTTTATCATTTTGACAAGAGACGTTTTTATAGCGAGCAAAGTATTTTTATTTATTCATTATCTCCCGCTTTATCCTCTATTAGGGTCGCGGTGGGGTTCCCCATGCCCATTCAGGGAAGAACGTCTCTGGCGCTGGGCAGATAGACCCAGGACAGGACACCAACCCATCACTGGACACACACTCACTCACACAGACACACTCTATATGGGGCAATTTGGAGAATTCATTTAACTTGATCCATGTTTTTGGACTGTGGGAGGAAACCGCAGAACCCGGAGGAAACCCACGCAGACACGGTGAGAACATGGAAACTACACCCAGATGGGGATTCGAACCGGGAATCCCTAGTGCTGAGAGGAGAACGTGCTAAACCACTAAGCCACCGTGCCGCCCCAAGTATTTTTAGTTATAAAAATTTCAAGTTTATTTATTGTGGAATAATTTTCCTGTCTGTTTTTAATCCCCGTCACGTTCAGAAAAACATTTCTAGTGTGTTTTATAATTAACTATATAATTAACTGTATAATAACATTATAATAACATTATAATAACGGTATTATTCAAGTTTTGGCGCCAGGCTCGAAAGGAAGGCCACGCGCCTGTTCTCGCGAGATCGCGCCGGGTTTCAAAGTTGGAGCGGGGGGTTCGTGACGTCACTCGGGCTGAGGAACTTTCGGTAGCGGCGGTGAGTGAGGCGATGGCGGCGGCGGCGGCGGCGGCTCCCGGGGCTCTACCTCAGCACGGCGGCGGCTCCGGCGCGCTGTACTCGGGGGTGTGGATGTCGCTGGACTGCAGTTTGATCCCGGAGGACAGACGGAAGGACACGCCGTCTCAGCGGGACGGGCTGCTGCCGCACACCGAGACCGAGCTGCGGATCCTGGGCTGCGAGCTCATACAGTCCGCGGGGATCCTGCTGCGTCTCCCACAGGTCCCTGATTATTAATTATTCATTATTCATTATTAATATTAATAACATAACACATAGTTACACACACGCGCACCGGGTTGTGACGTCACATCCCGCACCGCTCACAGACAGCCTGTTTGAACCGGCTTTGTTCTATAAAGTCATTATCGTTGCTTTATTTCACTCTCCGATTCATTTATTTATCGTGTAATAACTTTATTTAATAACTTTTTTTTACTAGGTTTTTTTTCCTCACAATACGGCTCTGCAAATGTTATTTTTCCGACGCTGTTACAAAGCGAAACTGTCATGAAAAGTACTTTAATTATCATTAACTAATTATAACTGTATTATTATGTATTTAAATGCACGAGTTTGGGCTGTTTTCTGTAAACATGCCGTTTATTAATACCCAATTTAATTCGTTATTAAATATAAACGATACAGTTTCAACGGACTTTTATTTTGTATTTTCCTTTTTTGAATCGTTACAATGTTTCCATGACGCTCCCTCGTTCCGCTGCGTCAGTGATGACGCTTTTTAAAAAAATTATTTATTATAAAGTTTTTTTTTTTTGATAAGTTTAAAAAAAACTGGGTGTAGTTTGTAAGCTCTCCCCGTGTCCGTGTGGGTGTCCTCCGGGTTCCCTTCCACAGTCCAAAAAACATGCATCAAGGTTAATTGAATCCTCCAAATTGCCCCATATAGAGTGTGAGTGAGTGAGTGTGTGCCCAGCGATAGATTGCCCCCATGTCCTGGGTGTATCTGCCCAGCGCCCGAAACATTCTCCCCTGGATGGGCATGGGGAACCCCACCGCGACCCTAATAGAGGATAAGCGGGAGATAATGAATGAATGAATGAAGGCTTAAAGGGGGGGCGGCACTGTAGCTTTGTGTTTAGCATGTTCTCCTCTCAGCGCTGTGTTTGCATGTTCTCCCTGTGTCTGCGTGGGTTTCCTCCCACAGTCCAAAAAACATGCATTAAGGTCAATTGAATTTGAAATTGCCCCATATAGAGTGTGTGAGTGAGTGTGAGCTCAGCGATCGATTGGTGGTCTGTCCTGGGGTATCTGCCCATGGAAGTTTATTGAAATTAATAAAATCAAGGGGCAAAAGTGTGTGGACAAACTTTCCGTAATAACGGGGACGGGTTGTGTGTCCTTACCTTGTGGCGCGTCGCCTCACGGACTGTTTTGGCAGAATGGTACTTAAAAGTAAAGACAAAGACCATGGACACCAATATATATATATATACTCACTGATCCCTTTGTGATGCTGCAGGTTGCCATGGCGACAGGGCAGGTCCTGTTCCAGCGGTTCTTCTACTCCAAGTCCTTCATCAAGCACAACTTTGAGGTGAGTCCTGATTCGGGTCGCCCCCGCAGGCCGTGCCCGGTGGTGAGCGATGGTAACGCAGCCGCTGTGGTGCCGTTGTGACGCAGGTGGTGGCGATGGCCTGCGTCAATTTGGCCTCCAAGATTGAGGAGTCACCCAGAAGGGTTCGGGACGTCATTAACGTGTTCCACCACCTGAAGCAGCGGAGTGGAGAGAGGTAAACGTGACGCCGCATCGGCCACCGGGGGGCAGCACACGGGCCGACACTAACATACGCGTGTGTGTGTGTGACAGGAGCATGCCGCTGATCCTGGATCAGAATTACATCAACACCAAGAACCAGGTGATCAAGGCCGAGCGGCGCGTCCTCAAGGAGCTCGGCTTCTGCGTCCATGTCAAGCACCCCCACAAGGTCAGCCCCCCCCCCCCTCCACTTACCTCACCATGATGGAGGGTTTTCACAGCGTTCCAGAAAACTGTTTAGAGCCTGGGTGGCACAGTGGCTTAGTGGTTTAGCATGTTCTCCACTCAGCACTAGGGATTCCCGGTTCGAATCCCCATCTGGGTGGAGTTTCCATGTCCTCCCCGTGTCTGCGTGGGTTTCCTCCGGGTTCTCCGGTTTCCTCCCATAGTCCAAAAACATGGATCAAGGTCAATTTAATTCTCCAAATTGCCCCATATAGAGTGAGTGTGTGTCCAGCTATGGATTGCCCCCCTGTCCTGGGTGTGTCTGCCCAGCGCCCGAGACGTTTTCCCCTGGATGGGCATGGGGAACCCCCCCCCCTGTGACCCTAATAGAGGATAAAGCGGAAGATAATGAATGGATGAATGTTCAGAGCCTGTTGGACCAATTCACTCTGTAGTGGAACCATGTTGGTTCCCGTATGGACGGTGGCGCTGATGGAGGTTCTCTTTGGTTCCAGATGATCGTGATGTATCTGCAGGTTCTGGAGTGTGAGAAGAACCAGGTTCTGGTGCAGACAGCCTGGTGAGTGAGGAGTGGTTCTGTGAGGGGGAACCTTTAGTGCACTAGGTAGGAAACAAGTTGGGATTTGAGGAGGAACCTAACAGAGCGCCATCTCTGGTCCACAGGAACTATATGAACGATGCTCTGAGGACCGACGTGTTCGTGAGGTTCGAGCCTGAAACCATCGCCTGCGCCTGCATCTACCTCGCTGCTCGCACGCTGCAGGTACACCTCATGCTCTACCGCTCTGTGTGTGTGTGTGTGTGTCTCACTCTCTCTCTCTCTCGTATCTTCATCTGAGGATGTTCTGATGTTTCTGATGGTCCTCCTCAGATCCCTCTCCCATCTGCACCCCACTGGTTCCTGCTGTTCGGCGCGTCGGAGGAGGCGGTGAGGAAGGTCTGCTCCAGCACGCTGCAGCTCTACCACAGAGAGAAGGTGAAGGAAGCAGCTCCGGATTCAGTACCGCACGACGCCGGCTCCGTACACAGACGCACTGACCTCTGTTCTGTCCGTCCGTCCGTCTCAGACCAGCCTGCAGGAGCTGGAGACGGAGGTGGAGACGCTGAGAGCTCGGCTGGAGGAGGAGAAGCTGACAAAGAGGAACGGAAACGGAGGCGTGACCCCGGCCCTCAGCCTCACCAGCACCTTCTCACCTGCTAAACTCAGTGAGAGTGTGTGTGTGTGCATGAGTATGTATGTGAGAGTGTGTCTCTGTGCGAGTGTGTGTGTGTCTCTCTGTATGTGTGTGTGTGTCGCTGTCTGTTTGAGTGTGTGTCTGTATCTGTGTGTGTGTCTGTGTCACTGTGTGAGTGTGTGTCTGTGTGTGTGTGTGTGTGTGTGTCTCTCTGTGTGTGTGTGTGTATGAGAGAATAACACGTTCTAAGAACATTTTTTTATTGTTTCTGTAAGCCTCCCCGAGGGAACCAAAGGGAGAAGAAACCGTAAAACAGACTGAGAAAAAGGAGAACCAAGAACACCACAGTACCCGAACGAGCAGCAGGTGTGTGTGTGTGTGTGTGTGTGTGTGTGTGTGTGTGTGTGTGTGTGTGTGTGTGTGTACAGTTCCGACGATCACACACTTTCAGTACCAACTACGTGTGTGTTTGTGTTTTCGCCCCTCAGCACAGATAAGGAGAACCGAGCCAAGCACAATAGCCACACGACCTCCCGGGGGCGCTCCACCTCCCACTCCCCCCGCGCACGGTGAGCACGGCGCCGCTCGATGGTGTGACGGCTGAAGGGGGCGTGGCCTGTGCCGCCTCCTTCCCTTCACCCGTTACTAACCAGAGATTCAAACTTTCCGCAGAAGTGGCTCAGGCATCAGCAGCGCAGCCAGCAACCTGTCGCCGCGGCGACGCCGAGGGCGGGGCTTGGCCGACAGACGGAGGCGCTCACGTTCTCATGGCGACTCGCGAGGCCGGAGCCACGACGGCACCAAACGGTACCGGGACGCGAGGAGGTCGCCGCGCAATCGCAGCGCCGGGGCAAGCCGCCGCCGCGTGGCGGGAGGAGGCGGGGCCTTAGTGGACGTTGTCAGGGACGAGCCGGGGTGCAGAACTTTAGCACCGTTCTAAAGTTTTCACTCCTGCTGGAGGCGCCGAGGAGGGGCAGGACATCAAAGAGCAAGATCAAAGAGACCCTCCCTTTATCTACAGGAGCCAATCGGGTTCCGTCAACGTTGATCAACGTTCTGTAAATAACGCTTTCATTAATAAAACAGACACTTTGGTTCAGAGGTACCGGCTGCAGTCCTTTAGGTCCAGTGTGCGGTCAGGCACTGATGTGGGGTAAAAGAGACGGGCTCATAGTCTCTGTACTGATTCAGGTCTCCATCACAGTAAGGCCTCCATCACAGTAAGGCCTCCATAACAGTAAGGCCTCCATCACAGTAAGGCCTCCATCACAATAAGGCCTTTATAACAGTAAGGTCTCCATCACAGTAAGGTCTCCATCACAGTAAGGTCTCCATCACAATAAAGTCTCCATCACAGTAAGGTCTCTATAACAGTAAGGTCTCCATCACAGTAAGGTCTCCATCACAGTAAGGCCTCCATCACAATAAGGCCTTTATAACAGTAAGGTCTCCATAACAATAAGGTCTCCATCACAATAAAGTCTCCATCACAGTAAGGCCTCCATAACAGTAAGGCCTCCATCACAGTAAGGTCTCCATCACAATAAGGCCTTTATAACAGTAAGGTCTCCATCACAGTAAGGCCTCCATCACAGTAAGGCCTCCATCACAGTAAGGCCTCCATCACAGTAAGGTCTCCATAACAGTAAGGCCTCCATCACAATAAGGCCTTTATAACAGTAAGGTCTCCATCACAATAAGGCCTCCATCACAGTAAGGTCTCCATCACAGTAAAGTCCCAATACCGCTGTCCTCGTTGAGTCCCACAGCGCACCCGGTTCTCCATTCCCGTCTCCGGTTCGAGGTCGTGTGTCCAAACCTCGACCCACCTGGCGCCAACAACTCCGCGGCGGTGGAGTTTCCACGTGGTGACCCGTTCCGATCGGCGGATGCAAAGGTTATCCGAGGGTCAGGTGGAGGCGGGATGCGCGCCCAGGCGGCGTATGTGCGAGTAGGACTTGCGGAGCGTGACGCTGCCGTGGTGCGAGACCCCGCGGGGCAGGACGCACTCCTCGGTCAGGCTCTGGACGTGGGGGTCCCAGCAGAGCACGGTGGAGATGACGTTGTTCTTGTCGTCCCGGCCGCCCGTGATGAACAGCTTGTCGCAGCAGGCCGAGATCCCGCAGCTGGCCCGCTCTCCGCCCAGCTCGGTCACCATCGTCCAGGCGTCGCCGTCCGGGCTGTACGAGTAGAGCGCCTTCATGGCGCCGCCTGCACCGCGACACACGACGTGGGCGGTCGATTACCAGGGGAGGGCTGAGGTTACGTGACGGCGACGGCGGTCATACTCACCCACGACGTAGACGGCGTCCCGGAAGGTCACGGCGTTGGTGCACTTGGCCTCGATGGGCATCGGGCTTTTGAGTGACCACTTGTCGGCCGCGGTGTCGTAGCACTGCAGGCTGTTGGTGGCCAGCTTCCCGTTCGGACCGCCGCCGATGACGAAGATGCGCTTCCCGAAGCTGGCGGCGGAGAAGGAGCTGACGCTGATCAACAGTGGGGCAACCTGGAAGAGGGCGGGGGGGGGGGGGGTCATCCATCATCATCATCATCATCTTCAATACAGTGTGATGTCACAGCATCATCGTCCTGACCTCCCGTCGTTGATTCTGCATCCACAAGGTGGCGCAATACGACGTCTACGTGTCACTGCAGTACCGAGCGTCATCCGCCACCCTAATAACACCCGCTCCGCGGGGCCCCGATCGCCGGAGGACCGGGTGTAAAGGAACAGATGGACTACAGAACGGAACGTTAGAACTACAAAGTCCATCGGTCCGCACCGACAGAGGGCGTGGCCAACGAAGCAAAATCAATTAAAGTGCATCTTAACGAAGGATTTGATCTCTTTTGAAGTTCTGGTCCTGTGAAGGGTGGCTTAGTGGTTTAGCATGTTCTCCTCTCAGCTTTAGGGATTTCCCAGTTCGAATCCCCATCTGGGTGGAGTTTCCATGTCCTCCCCGTGTCTGTGTGGGTTTCCTCCGGGTTCTCTGGTTTCCTCCCACAGTCCAAAAACATGGATCAAGGGCAATTGAGTTCTCCAAATTGCCCCATATAGAGTGTGTCTGGGGCGGCACAGTGGTTTAGTGGTTTGGCATGTTCTCCTCTCAGTGCTGAGGATTCCCGGTGTGGAAGCCCCATCCAGGTGGAGTTTCCATGTCCTCCCCGTGTCTGTGTGGGTTTCCTCCGGGTTCTCCGATTTCCTCCCACAGTCCAAAAACATGGATCAAGGGCAATTGAGTTCTCCAAATTGCCCCATATAGAGTGTGTGTATAAGTGAGTGTGTGTCCAGTGATAGATTGCCCCCCTGTCCTGGGTGTATCTGCCCAGCGCCCGAAACGTTCTCCCCTGGATGGGCATGGGGAACCCCCCCCCCCTCTCGCGACCCTGATAGAGCATAAAGGGGAAGATGATGGATGGACGGTTCTGTGCGGCACACTGACCTCGGACCAGCTGTTGTGGAAGGGGTCGTAGGTCTCCACGCTGCCGAGCCGCTGGCTGCCGTTGAAGCCGCCGATCACGTACACCCTCCCCCCGAGCACCGCCATCTTGTGCCGCCAGCGTCCCGTGCTCATGTACTCCACCTGCATCCACTTGTTCAGCGAGGCGTTGTACTTCCACACGTCCTGCTGCGTCTCCTTCCCACCTGGAACACGGTAACCGACGGCAACCGTCAGGGCTCCTGAGAGCGTCTCCGAGTCCACATCCACAAGGTGGCGCAGTGAGTGGACACAGGGTGTCGCCGCAGTACAGGGCATGATCCACCACCCTAATAACAGCCTGATCAGGACTCCTCCGATCGGACGGCGGTTTCCGGACTCACCCGACAGGTAGACCTCGTTCCGGAAGGTGACGCAGGAGAACTCCACCCACTTCTTGGTCTCCGCCTCCGGCTCGCCCTCGGTTCCCGGCAGCTTGGCGACCTCCAGGCGGCTCCTGCGCAGGGGGTCCAGGCAGGTCACCTCCGAAACGAACTTCTCGTCCTTCGTGCAGCCGCCGATGATCACGAACACCTCAGACTGGTACTGCTGTAGGCGGGGCTTAGTACGCTCCGAGATCACCTGGGCCGTCCCCCCACCCCACACACACACACACACACACTATGAACACCTCAGTCATCGGTCTGCATCATCAGGTCGAATGGCGAGGTCCCGCACCCTCACCTCGTTGCCCGCCAGATGATAGCTGCGCGCCTCCTGCAGGAGCGGGAAGGCGTCTGCGCAGGCGCGGATCAGCGGCTCCGCCTCCACGCGCTCCACGAAGTAGCTGGGCTCCAGCAGCGGCAGGCGCACGTGGGCGAGCACGCGGGGCAGCGCCTCCGCCCTCTCGGCCGGCCGCTCCCGGACCCAGCGCACGGCGGCCTCGTAAACCAGCTCCTCCTCGGTGACGGCCAGCTCGTCCCGCCGCAGCAGGTCCAGCAGCGCCTCCTCCGGCAGGTCGGCCAGCTCCTCGTGCTCGGCCACGGCGGCGAAGTTCTGCACGATGAAGCCGTGGACATGAGTCCTCAGCGAGGTCAGCGCGTGCGCCTCCGCCAGGTTGAGGACGCCCACGCAGTTCTCCGGGTGCAGCGACTCGGCCAGGAAGCGGGCGCACGCCTCCATCACCCGAGAGAACTGCGGAGAACAGACCGGCGCGTTGGAGGACATGGCCAACTTTGGGGGAACACCGTGGAACGTTATCTGCAGGACGAACCTGGAACAGACTGGCCGCCTCCAGGAGTTTCTGGACGTTCTCCTTGGTGATGTGGACCTTGCTGGTGTAGGTGTAGTCCAGCAGCATCTTCATCTCCTCCACCTCGATGCCTTTGATCTTCACACACTCCTGATGTTTCTCGCGCAGGTCGTTGCAGAACATCGCCCTGAAACCAAGACACCAAGGACACCTGAACCCACGGAGCGGAACCCCGGCAGGTTCCCAGGGTCCCGCTGGAGGAACGAGAGGAGAACCGCCATGGACACATCACCACCACCACTGCTCCACCTGCATCTCCATCCAGGAGTTAGGGATTAGAACCCACCTCTAATCCCAAACCTACCCCCCCCCACCGTGTGATGTCAACAAAACAGCAATGCACATGGTTCTAAACAGCAGCAACAGTGTCAACTCAAACCTGCTGACGGATTCCAAAAGAAAAGTCTCGCCTTGACATTTTGACATTTGGAGACGACCAATCAGCAGCGAGCAGGGAGACGAGAGCCGAGGCTGAAACGGAAGCGTCGCGACTGAACGGAGCCGCGTTCTGTCCCCCCCCCGACGAACCTGAAGTACAGGCTGGCGGCGGCCAGGACGGCCCGGTGGCAGGAGAAGGTCTGGTCGTGGACGCTGAGCACCACGTCGGTCAGGCACCGGTCCAGGCGCAGGCTCTGCAGCTCGGCCTGGATCTGATCGCACAGGCCCGAGTCGTTGAAGACCACGCTCTCGTCGGTCAGGCGCTCCTGAGTGGACGTGCTCCACCCGTCGCCCGCCGCCTCCGCCGGGACCTCGGAGATCTTCTCCAGAGAGTCGGCCATGGTGCGAGGTCGGCTGCGCGGCCTGCGCTCTGTCGGCAGTTGAGGCGGCGGTTTCTGAGCTGCTTCCTGTTCTCGTTTTTGCCGCCGACCTCGCGGCTGAACCTGCGAGCACGAAAACAGGAAGCTTCCACACGTTCTCGACTCGGAGGCTCAGGAACCCACCGCCGGGGACCAGGACCGCCGGGGGGACAGGACCGTCCACCTGAACTGAGGAAACCCCGACATTAAATCCGCCTCTAATCCTAACAATAAACCTGCCTGTAATCCTAATCCCGACATCAAACCCACCTCTAATCATAACCTTAAACCTGCCTGTAATCCTAATCCCAACATCAAACCCACCTCTAATCCCAAAATCAAACCCACCTACCCACCTCTAATCCTAATATCAAACCCACCTCTAATCCTAACATTAAACCCACCTACCCACCTCTAATCCTAATCCCGACATCAAACCCACCTCTAATCCTAACATTAAACCTGCCTCTAATCCCAATCCCGACATCAAACCCACCTCTAATCCCAACATTAAACCCACCTCTAATCCTAACATTAAACCCGCCTGTAATTCTAATCCCGACATCAAACCCACCTCTAATCCTAACATTAAACCCGCCTGTAATCCTAATCCCGACATCAAGCCCACCTCCAAACCTAACATTAAACCCGCCTGTAATCCTAATCCCGACATCAAGCCCACCTTTAATCCTAACATCAAACTTGCCTGTAATCCCAATCCCGACATCAAACCCACCTCTAATCCTAACATTAAACCTGCCTGTAATCCTAATCCCGACATCAAACCCACCTCTAATCCCAACATCAAACCCACCTGTAATCCTAATCCCGACATCAAACCCACATGTTTAATCCTAATCCCGGCATCAAACCCATTTCTAATCCTAACATTAAACCTGCCTGTAATCCCAATCTCGACATCAAACAACTGTAATCCTAACATCAAACCCACCTGTAATCCTTATCCCATCAAACCCGCCTGTAATCCTAATCCCAACTTCATCTTTAACAACAAATCAGGTTCTTATTTGGCGACTAGTTCCGCAGAAAGGTTCCAGTTCTTCAGGACGGTACTCGAGCCTCAGAAAGTCCCTCTCGGTCGCTCTTCCACGCTCTACATTTATAAACTCTGTAATCTGTATAGAATAATCTGTAATCTGAAGGTTCCAGTTCTTCTTCAGTGGTTCCTGTCTGTGTGGGAATCACTACAGAAGCAGAAGGAACCATTCAGCTTTGAGGAACCATTGAGGATCAGAACCTGAACTGTTCACAATCCCGAGGTATCTGTGTAAACACAATCTGAACCCCAACACCGTTAACTCCGCTCACTCACCCCCCCCCCACTGAGCCCCGGTCCTCACAAGGTTAAAAACTATGAAGCAATAAAGCGTCCAAATAAAGGAATAAACAAAAAAAAACTCAAAGAAAACAAAGTGAGCCGAACTGAACCAGCGTCCATTTTAATAATAATTTACAAAGAATGTTTTTAAAATTCGGTTTCATCGTTAAAAAAAAAAAAAAAAAAAGAAATGAAAAAAAGAAAAAGTTTTCTGTTTTTAAAAAA
>JAFMOD010000224.1:477367-506669 GCA_019802435.1 Corydoras maculifer
AAGGGAGGGGTGGCTGAGGGGCGTAAAAACAACCACATGAACCTCCAGCTCGGAACTCAAGAGCTGCTTATTATGACTTTAAAATAAAACATCAGGAGTTTGAATCGATAAAAATATAAAAAATATAAAAGACCTTAAACTGAATGTATTTGTATGTATATTAAACTACGACACGAGTCCACGAAGTAACAATTTCACGATTTATGATTACAAAATTGAGTTTGAAAAACTAGGTTATAAAATACGATATTTAAACAAAAAAAATGATTCACCTTAATACTTTAACAGGGCGGCACGGTGGCTTAGTGGTTTAGCACGTTCTCCTCTCAGCACTAGGGATTCCCGGTTCGAATCCCCTTCTGGGTGGAGTTTCCATGTTCTCCCCATGTCCGCGTGGGTTTCCTCCGGGTTCTCCGGTTTCCTCCCACAGTCCAAAAACATGGATGAAGTCAATTGAATTCTCAAAATTGCCCCATATAGAGTGTGTCTGTGTGAGTGAGTGTGTGCCCAGTGATGGATTGGCGCCCTGTCCTGGGTCTATCTGCCCAGCGCCCAACGTTCTCCCCTGGATGGGCATGGGGAACCCCACCGCGACCCTAATAGAGGATGAAGCGGGAGATAATGAATGAATGAATGAATGAATGAATGAATGAATAATACTTTAACACTAATTCTTGTGTGAACCACAAAGAAGCGTAAAAAATCAAAAAAAAAAAAAAAAAAAAGAATAAAAAGTTTCAAACAACAAATCTTTTTTTTTAAATGTCTCAAAAAACCACCGACCTTATTTTATTTGAAACCTTCTGATAAATCTTTTTGAAACATTATTTTAAAATTTGTCTCAAACACAATGATTTAACTGCTAAAACTTTATTTCCTAATTCTTTAAGGCTGATGTGAATCGTTAAAAACACAGATTTTTGATACAAATAAAATATTTTTTTTAAAAAACGAAGGTTTTTTGTTCCAAACTGTGAACTTTACGTTTAATACCAAAGATTTTTTAAAACTACGACTTTGCTTTGTAATCATAAGATCACATTTTCAAAGCGTAGTGACTTTAACTCTAAAAATTCTTTGATTTTACAAATTAAATGTAGGGTTAAAGTTTCTGGAGCGCAGAGTGGGGAGTGTGACAGCGTCTTCAGCTGACGATGTGAGTGTGTGATAAACAGAGGACCTGGCCCGGCGTCTCGGGGGTTTTTAGGACTCCATTAGCTCCATGTTTATCTTTACATAAAGTAAACCGATGAGGCTGTTTGTTGGCTCGCCGTTGCTACGGTGTGTGGAATGCTCGCGCCGACCTCCCACCCATCAGACGCAGTCGATCGTATCAGGAGCCGCCGTCCTATGACGGCGCCCCCTGGTGGTCTAGAATCAGTGTAACGCAGAGAGTAAACCCCAAATCAAACAGAAACGCACATTCGGCGAAGACGTTTTATTTTCGACAATAAGACACGAGATTTAAAACAGAGGATTAGGAATCCGTTCGGATCATAACGTACAGCTTTGGCACCGTTGTTACGGAATGTCATGCGTGAATGGAATGACGTCACCCGTCCGTCGCCGTGACGCTAAACGTAAGAAAATAAATCGGTGTACACGGACATGTCCCCGTCAAAAAGGTTCCCCAAAAATACGGCTCTTAACTTTGTGGCCGTTTGTTATTAGAACGTTATATACACGCTGCTGCAGATACGGGCCGAAAGCAAATCAGTGTAACAATTAGCAGCGAAGCTGGGTTAATTAATTAATAAAGCGCAGGATCGGCAGACAAGAGTCTAAAGCAAGGCCGCAGAAAATGTCTCCAAAATATTATCGAGTCCACCTGGACCCATTTGCATAGCAGGACAAAAGCAGGCCCATATTTGCATGAGCTCACAAATGAAGCGATGTATCAGGTAACCATGGCGGCTTGGCGACTGCACCCCCCCCCCCAACCAAAAGTTTGGAATCAGCCGCAGAGACCGGTGCAATGAATCGAGAGCAACGCCATGAAGGCATCGACACGCATCAGAAAACACAGTTTAAAAATGTATCATGACATCATAATGCACTATGACATCATTACATAATGGGACATCATTGCAATCGAGCCTGGCTCACAGTTCCAATTCATCTCACAGGTGTTGAATTGGGTCTTAATGGACCGTGTTTCATACACGTTCGGCGTTCTTACAGTTAACCGGCGTTAAAAACTTCAGCTGGTACGATTTAAATGTTCAAGTGCTTTAAAACAAAAGGTAATAAATAATTTATAGTTAAAAATCTTTAACTGGGACGCTTTATTTGAATAAATATAAATATATAGAAAAAGAGTGGAACGTGCTGGTGATTAGAAACCGAACCGATCACATGGTTCAACGTTCCACACTATAGATCTGTTGGCCGGAAACCTGGCACTTAATGAAAACTATTAAAAAAAAAAAGCACCAAATTAATTTAACCAGCAACTGGATTCATTATCGGCTCATCAATTAAAAATCAAAAACGATATTTAAAACATAAAAAAAAAAAAGGTAAGGTAAGGTAAGGGATCCGAATGTAACAGCACTCTGATGGAGAAGGACTACAAATTCCATAATGCACTACGGTGGCTTTAAATGTGCCGCAAAGGAAAGAAGAACGAATCAGAAGGAAAGGACTACACATCCCACAATGCACTGTGGCAAAGGGATGGAACTACAACGATCATATTGCACTACCTGGAATTTTAAACATACGGCAAGAGATAGAACCACAAATCCCATAATGCATTGTAAGGGTGTGATGGGGGAAGAACTACAAATGACTTAATGCACTTTAGAAGGAACTACAAATCCCAACTCCTCACGTGCAGGTGAGGAACTAGACATCCCATAATGAAGTGCACATGCTTCGGATTTGTCATACCGTAACGTATTGTTTTTGTGAAGGAGAGAACTACAAATCCCATAATGCATTGTAAGGGTGTTATGGGGAAGAACTACAAATGACTTAATGCACTTTAGAAGGAACTACAAATCCCAACTCCTCACATGCAGGTGAGAATATGCTTTGGACATACCGTAAAGTATTGCTTGTGTGAAGGATAGTACTACAAATCCCATAATGCACTGCATGTGTGTTTAACCTTGTTATGAGGGCCAAAGAACTACAAGAGCCATCATCCCTCAGCATGCAGCAGAAATGAAAGGCCTGACCGCGTTGTGATGTGTGTTTTAAGCCCCCCCCGCAGACTCCCAGCCGTCCCGTGGCGTCTACGAGAGGCCGGTGCTGCGCGTGTCCTCGCGCTCGGCGCTGATGGACCGCACCATCTCCTCCACCCAGCGCACCTCGGAGGCCAGCTGCTCGGCCAGCGCGTCGTAGCGGCCCTCGAGGCGCGCGAACTTGCGCTTGAGCGTGTTGGCGGTCAGCGTGGCGCCGCGCATCTCCTCCTGGTTTTGCCGCCGCTGGCTCTGGGTGCGCTGCAGCTCGCCGCGGACGCGCGCCAGCTCCGAGCAGATGCTGTCGTTCTCCTCCTTGTACCAGCCCTCCTTCTCCTCGAAGATGGAGGTCAGGGCGGCCACGTCGTCGCGGCACGCCCGGCGGTTGCGCTCCAGCTGGGTCAGGGCGTCCTCGGCGGCGCCGATCTCCTCCAGCACGCGCGAGAAGCGCTCGAAGTTGACGTAGGTGTTGTTGGGCGGCATGCTGGAGTGGGACTTGATGGTGTATTCCTTCAGCCGCGTGGTCTTCAGGCGCCGCCGCTCGCCCCGCCGCCCTGCGCTGTCCTCCGGGCGCACGTTGCGGCGCTTTATCACCTGCAGGGGGCGCAAGGGGCAGAGAAATGTCACTGTACGGCACACAATCGTAATTTTGTAATACACCGTTATGTAATAGGGGTCATCTATAGGGGGCGCCAGATCTCAACATGCACATTCACATGGATTTATTGCTTCAGCGAGACAAGGTTCGGCGGCACAGAAGCTTAGTGGTTTGGCACGTTCTCCTCTCAGCGCTAGGGATTCCCGGTTCGAATCCCATCTGGGTGGAGTTTCCATGTCCTCCCCGTGTCCGCGTGGGTTTCCTCCGGGTTCTCCGGTTTCCTCCCACAGTCCAAAAACATGGATCAAGTCAATTGAGTTCTCCAGATTGCCCCATATAGAGTGTGTCTGTGTGAGTGAGTGTGTGCCCGGCGATAGACTGCCCCCCCTGTTCTGGGTGTATCTGCCCAGTGCCCGAGACATTCTCCCCTGAATGGGCATGGGGAACCCCCCCCACCCCCGCCGTGACCCTAATAGAGGATAAAGCAGAAGATAATGGATGAATGAATGAGACATGGTTCTGCTCCACCGAACATCTCAGGGGGTTATAGGAACCAAAGACCAACCTTAATCCAGGGATGTTCCAGACTGTCCTCAATCGTCATCCTCTTCCTAAAAAAGAGATTTAACACCCGGTCAGTTCCATCCCTTAGAAGAAGCAAGACACCCATGGAACGGTTCTCCAAATGTTCCCTTTATAACAACTCCAGAGCGAGCAAACCTACACATCAGACCAATCAGAAGCCCAGAAACGCCCACATTATGAACAGAACCCCAGAAGACCCTTGGTGTGAGCTTACTTGGGGTCTTTGACTAACAGCCGGCGGATGAAGTCCTTGGCCAGCTCGCTGGTGTTGCTGAAATACTCCTCGTCGAAGTCGTAGTTGACGGCGGAAATGTTGGTCAGGGTCTCCTGCTTGGTCTCGCCCAGGAACGGCGACGCCCCACTCAACCTGGAACGCAGAACATCGTTCAGGATCCACTCCACGAGTGATGGGGGGGCTATCGACAGCTTTAAAAGCTTTAAAGAGGACGGATACGAGCTAAACTCACAGAATGTAGGTGATGACGCCGATACTCCTGCAAAACAACAAGAGAACGAGAGAATCTTAGTATTCAGTAACATCGGGAACACTGAGGACACGAGGAGACGCACGACTGACCACATGTCGGCCTCCAGACCCAGAGGTTCGTAATTCACGATCTCAGGAGCTGAAACACAACCCATCAATAAAATTGCTAATAAAATTTAAAAAAAAAACATCAAAAATAAATAAATAAATCATTAAAAAAACGTTCTCACCAACAAACTCTGGCGTCCCGAAGATGTTCTTGAACTCGTTTCCTTCTTTGATTTGGTGAGCGATGCCGAAGTCGATCAGCTTGATCCTGGGGTTGGGAACGTTCTTATCCAGCAGCATGATGTTCTCTGGCTGAAGGTGTAAATATTCATTCACTTATTATCTTCTGCTTTATTCTATTTTAGGGTCGCGGGGGGGGGGGTTCCCCAAGCCCATCCAGGGGAGAGCATTTCGGGCGCTGGGCAGATATACCCAGGACAGGGCGCCAATCTATCGCTGGGCACACACTCACTCACACAGACACACTCTATATGGGGCAATTTGGAGAACTCAATTCGACTTGATCCATGTTTTTGGACTGTGGGAGGAAAGCGGAGAACCCGGAGGAAACCCACGCGGACACGGGGAGGACATGCAAACTCCACCCAGATGGGGATTCGAACCAGGAATCCCTAGCGCTGAGAGGAGAACATGCTAAACCACTAAGCCACCGTGCAAATAATTCTAAATATATTAATACAACCATCCGAGCGGATCCGTAATGCCATATTCAGTACGCCCGGGAGGTGGCGCCAAAAAATAAAACTTAAACGCATTTTTTAAAAATCGATTCTTGGGCATTTTGAATCGATTCCGAATCGCCTGGACTACGAAACGCGATTCATTGAAGAATCGATTTAAAACAACAATATAGATGTATAGTATGTATTGTATGTAATGTATAACAACATTGTAGAGCGGCATTATAGATCAACACTGGAGAGGGATTATATCTCCCAGCTGGTCTGGGAAGAGCTCATGGTTCCCCCAGTTGAGCTGGTGGAGGTGGCCGTGGTGAGGGAGGTCTGGGTCTCTCTACTTGGGTTGCTGCCCCCGCGACTCGAACCCTGGGCAAGCGGAAGGTAATGAATGGATGGATGGACTGTAGAGTAGGACTGACCTTCAGGTCGAAGTGAGCGATATGTTTGGAGTGAAGATAATGAACCCCGTCCAGGATCTGTTTGAGGAACTGCGTGGCCTCCTCCTCGCTCAGCGACTCTTTTTCGGCCAGAAAGTCGAAGAGCTCCCCGCCGGAGACCAGCTCCAGGATGAGGATGACGTCCGTCTTGTTCTCGAAGATGTCGTGCAGCGTGATGATGTTGCTGTGCTGGATCTCGCGCAGGATGTTCACCTCGCGCTCGATCTCCTCTCGGCTCACGCCGCGCCGGCTCGAGGACAGGCGCCGCTTTTTAATGAACTTGGCGGCGTACTCCGTGCTCGTGCTCTTCTCACGACACTTGCGCACGATGGCGAACTGTCCACTAACATAAAAAAAAGGATTGTTATTAGAACCTGAAGGTTATGATGTCATGTACATGGACATGACCCAAAACAAACAAGACATATGATATAGTGGACCAAACCACAGTCCGATCACACTCTACAGTGCACTTACTTTAATGGACGTGTCCCAAATCACACTCTATAGTGCACTCACTATCATGAATATGTCCCAAACCACACTACAATCACACTCTATAGTGCACTTACTTTAATGGACGTGTCTCAAACCACACACCAATCAACACACACACACCACACTCATTTAATACTAAGGTGAAGATACATTTATGATTAAAGCCATTACTTTAAATGTAATATATTTATTAGAATTAAAGAATAAACGTCCCACTGCACTTATACCTCATCATTGTCTTCATCATCTTCATCATCAGGTGACACCATTTAAAGTTTAAAGCACAGCAGCATGCTGTAATGTGCACAGCTGCATTGTGAAGAGATGATGTCATAGGCTCCTACTTCCATATTTGGAAATACGTACTGTGTGTGTATGTGTGTGTGTGTGTGTGTGAGCGAGAGAAACTATGCTCTAATGCTGGTGAAGAGGTTGAAAAAACAAAAAGGAGCTGTGAGTGTTTTTCCACCACTGTGTTTCATTAAACAGTGTTAGTGTGTTAGTGTTAGTGTGAGTGTGTTAGTGTTAGTGTGAGTGTGTTTAGCTTTATTAGTGCACTTATTTGTTTCGACGACTTTAAAATGAAACACTCTCCACTTCATCATGATGAACTGTAAACAACATTTAAATAAACACACAGGAACTAGTGATGTCACACGCAACAATTCGTTCATCACCATGACAACCAGAAGAACCAATCATATCAATAAAAAAAAAAAATAATAATAATAATATCCACCAATTCATCCACCCAGCCTTTAGGAACCCCTAATTTGGTACAATGTGTAAGGAGGTGAAGAAGATCAGGAACCATACCTCCCCAGTTCCTCTCCCATGATGTAGAACTTTTCCACATCTTCTTGTCTGAAGCCAGCCATGTTCTGCGACCTCACGTCAGATCTTCACCAACCGCAGGGTCTCACTGAAGGACATGAACACAGTGTATAAGAACCATGTACAAAAAAAAAAACTTCATCTAGAGACATGGGAATTTCACATACATATAGTTCTTCAAGCAGAACCCATTGAGGAGCCCAAATGGACATGGTGCTTTAAATATTCAAAGGACTCTAATGGGTTGTAGAGACTTGAAAAAATACCCAAGGAAGCATCTTTTTAAAAGCTTCCATCATGAAGCTTTAAATAGGGTTCCTGCTTGAGAAGATGGTCTATAAGGCAGAGCCTGACCAAAGAGACCAGCTAGGCTTTAATTTTTTTTGTCTTTTAGTTTTCCTACTAGTTAGTACTCACATGGAATGGTGTTCATTTAAAAAGGTACCATTCCAAGAACCATCTATTTCAAGGATTTCTACATGGAAGTCTTTATTTCATTTAGCAGACGCTTTTAACCAAAGCGACTTACAAACGAGAACATCACGAGTCGGAAGTTCTGCAGAAAACCAACTACACTGTAAAATCATCAAACCTGATTGTTATTTGATGCTGTACCCCCCCCCCCCAACCCTTTTTTTTTTACAGGTATTTGAAAAAAATGATGGAAGAACCATCATTTTTCAAGGATTTCTACATGGAAACTTTGTCTAATTTAGGATTTTTTTCTTTAAGGAAATGCTTTTGTCAGCTCCAAGTACACTAGATGGCCTGTAAACGAGTCCTTTTGCAGTGTAACACTACATAGGGAACAAAATGAGGGACTTTAAAAGAGAACACTAGTTTACAGACAGTCCAACAGCAGAAAGGGTGCCTGAAATAAAAAAAACCCTGAGAAAGAACATCCTTCTGTGGGAACGGGTTAAGTTTTAGTTTAGGGACCACCGAGTGGACACTTAGTTTAAGTGCACTTCACCACAGAAAACCTTTAATAAAGTTGTTTTTTAATGAAAACTCTTAAGTTCATTGTGTCAGGACTTCGGGCTAACAGGCTAACCCATTAGCAGCATGCTACATGGCATTTAAAGCCGCGCTGCTCTCTCGCTTTCTTTCTGTAAATTAAGCAACAAAAAAAAAACAACTTATAAACTGCTTTACGGTTGAAAGTGTTGTTTTTAACATCGCTCGGCTCACAGAGACGACATCCCGACCAACTGACGTTTATATACTTAAAAAAAAAAAACTTTTTTGTTTTACGCGCCATTTTTTTTTTAATATCGTCTTTATTTTGCAGTAAAGAGCAAAAATGAACTTAAATAAGGTTTAAAACAGAGAATTAAAGTCACTCACAGCGCCTCCGATCACCGCATTCCCGGCCGTCCAACTGCCGCGGTGACGTCATCCGGACGCATACCTCCGCAGCATGCGGCGGTGACGTCACCGACATCTGCCGCCTGCCTCTCGGTACCTGAGGCGATGTTCACATCCGATTAATCACATCGATATTCATGTTATCGCTAGGGATGCCCGGTTCGAATCGCCATCTGGGTGGAGTTTCCATGTTCTCCGCCGTGTCCACGTGGGTTTCCTCCGAGTTCTCCGCTTTCCTCCCACAGTCCAAAAAACATGGATCGAGGTCAATGGAGTTCTCCAAATTGCCCCATATAGACTGTGTATGTCTGTGTGAGTGAGTGTGTGTCCAGCGATGGATTGGCATCCTGTCCTGGGTGTACCAGCCCAGCGCACGAAACGTTCTCCCCTGGATGGGTATGGGGAACCCCCCCCCCCACCCAAAATAGGATAAAGTGGAAGATAATGGATGGATGGATGTATATTCATGTTATTAACTTGTTTTATTAGATTATTACAGACACGTAACTGCAAATGCAGTGGAGACAATGTAGAAAGAGCAACAAGACAAGCGTCTGGAAACACTTAACACTAACAAAAACATTCGAATGTGTATTAAAAATTCCATTCCATTCAATTTACACTGAATCCATGTTTTTGGACTGTGGGAGGAAACTGGAGAACCCGGAGGAAACCCATGTAGACACGGGGAAGACATTGAACCTCACAGACCAACACTCACTGGCCACTTTCCCCTACTTGGTTCCACTCTCTTTCCATTATATCAGCTCCACTGTCTGTAGAGTGACTCATACAACATAAAGATGGAGACTCATCTTAGAAGTCTAGTCTGAACTTGTCTAAGATTTCCAACTTCATAATCCAATGGATTTATTCTGCATGTTCCGACCTGCACGGCAGAATATTTGCGATTGGGAGTGTTTCTTTATAGAATGATATTCTTTCAGACATTTCAGTTTATACACTCATCAGTCATTTGATTAGGTTACGTACTGTTCTTTGCTTCAGGGTTGCAGAATCATGGATAGCCAACCCCAATTATCAGGCCAGTTCAATTGTAAGTTACTAGGATGAATGATAAAGGATACAAGGATCAATGTATCAGCAAAATACAATAATTTAATATAAATGGTAATACGAACGGCAATACAGTCCAAACGTTAGGTAAATAACTGAAAGTTATAAGTGACACTCGAGGACAAGTTGTGTTTATAATGAAGGGAATCAAAATAATAATAATAACAATAATTAATTCATTCATTATCTTCCACTTTATCCTATATGAGGGTTGCGGGGGGGGGGGGGGTTCCCCATGCCAATCCGAATATTTCAGGCGCTGGGCAGATACACCCAGGACAGGGCGCCAATCTATCGCTGGGCACACACTCACACGCACAGACACGCACAAAGACACACTCTACATGGGGCAATTTGGAGAACTCAATTGACCTTGATCCATGTTTTTGGACTGTGCGAGGAAACCAGAGAACCCGGAGGAAACCCACGCGGACACGGGGAGGACGTGCAAACTCCACCCAGATGGGGATTTGAACCGGGAATCCCTAGTGCTGAGAGGAGAACGTGCTAAACCACTGAGCCACTGTGCCGCCCATAATAATAATAATAATAATCATAATAATAATAATTATTATTATTATTATTATTATTATTATTATTATATCATCATTACATTATAATGATAATAAAAATAATTTATTAAGTTAATTATTTTAGCATTTTAGCAAGCAAACTAAATTTGGCTTAGCTCAAGCATACGATAAAAAGAATATGGTCTACCATTAAACCAAAATTAAATCATGCAATTAGCAATTTATTGATAAATGTCATAAATTTGACATTATTCCTTGTTTCAAAGCTCATTTGATGACGTCATGGAGGCTGAAATCCAAACGACCCTCAGCGGAAAACCAAGTGCCCTAAGAAGGAGGCAGAATCCCGAATTTAATACTAAATAAATAACGACTGAATAAAGCGGCACGAGGATTATTAATGAGCTTTTATATTAGTTTTGGATGATTGACATCAACACGGGCCAGTCGTGAGAGCGGAGGCAGCCAATCAGATCGCTCGCTCGGGAGCCTGTGGGAGTGAGGGCGGACTCGGTCGGGAACATGCAGCGGTTAACCTCTGCGTTCTGCGCTGTTTTTCTAATTAAACAGGTATCAATTAAAATAAACTAATTTACAACAGAATAGCAGCCGATTAGCGGCAGATAACACGATCAAGCTGATTAAAGTGAAATGTACTCTTAATTTATCTGAACGCTTACAGTAAATATAGAGCATGCTGCATTATCTAACGGTTTAAATTACATTTAGTATCGAAATCATATAATAAATAAAATAAATAATAATGTAAAAAGTACATAGATATGTTTATGATTAAAATGCATTATTTTGGCTGTAATCTTATAACAAGTATAATAAACCTAATATAATAGTGTTGTCATGACAACAATTTTCCATTGTTATTGTGGGCTCCTTTCCAGCCAATCAGCATTCAGGGGTTATTATTTACATTTACATTACATTTACATTTAGTCATTTAGCAGATGCGTTTATCCAAAGCGACTTACAAATGAGAAATTTGTTATTAGGCTGTGTGTGATTTTTACAGAGTTTCGGAGAACAGACGCAGGAGGCGCTATGTTCACATAACTCACACCTGATGTCCTATAACATCGTGGGGATCTTCCTGATGGCGGTGGGGACGGTGGCGGGTGGAGGCTTCTGGGCCGGCGTCGAAGAACGCAGCAGGTGAGCGGAAACCACAGACCGTACACGCGATCATAAATTGGGTAGTTCCGCTCCTCGAATCTGATTGGCTGAGCTGTTTTTTCAGCTGTGACATCATTGACAATTAAACAGTCCTCCGAGCACTTTACATTCGCATCAATGTGTGATTTACAATACATCATTTTAAAATCATAAAATATAGATCAATATCATTTGTATTCTGGAATTTGGCCACTAGATGACCGGATTCCTGTTTCTCAGCAATCAGCGTTGACTTAAAAAAAAAAAACGGACTAGATTACGTCGCAGAAGATCAGATTATAAACAATAAATCCTTTCAATAAATGCATTTATGAATACAACTTAATTTTTTATTATAGTGTGTTTGTAAGTGTTTTATTAAAGATTGTGTATGTGTGTATTATTGTGAATAAATCACGGGAAAGAGATGTAACTGTATTCCACTACACGTTGGGACTAATTCCGCGTCTTTATGTGATTTATTCAGAATTATGCCACGCCCTCTCTTATCTTATTGCTTTATTAAGCACATACACCTTCACAGCGTCCACTGTTTGTGTTTCAGGCTCAGGAAGTCCATCAGCGACGAGGACGAGGAGAGAAAGAAGCTGAAGGTGCCACCCACTCTGATCGCGGTGTTGGTCATGTTGAGCTGCTTGATGCTGTTCCTCCTGCATTACTTCTACGATTATCTGGGTATCAGAGCGCCGTCGGTACCACACCGCGTCACCACACCGCTCGCCCACAACCCACCATCAACGGCATGAAGGGGGGGGGGCATTTTGCACAATTAGGTGCAGAGAACATACCAAATATTCACTATTTGATGCAGTTAGATAATTAAAACATGCGTCGTCATGACGACATCAGATCAGAGCAAACGTAACGCGAGTAAAAGTACACGGTAATGGTCGGTTGGTTGGTTGTCGATAAATAGTGCTGTGAGGCTCCTCCCCCTGCCGTCAGCCAATCAGGAGTGAACGTGTGTGGTTCCCACAGTGTACGTGATCATCGGACTCTTCTGTGTGGCCTCGTCTGTGGGGCTCTGCGGCTGTCTGTGGCCTCTGATCTGCCGGATTCCCTGTGGGACCTGCAGGTGAGACCTCACCTTTGATCTTCTGAAGGGGGCGGGGCGGTCCTCACTGTGGAAGGGGGCGGGGTCGGTCCTCACTGTGGGAGGGGGCGGGGTCGGTCCTCACTGTTGATGTCTTATGGATGTGTCCGGTGCAGGATCCCTGAGAACAGGTTCTCGTTCCGGCCGCAGGTCAAACTGCTGCTGCTGTACGTGTTCTGCGCTGCTGTCAGCATCACCTGGATGATTTTCCGCAACGACAGGTGTGTACACACACATACACACACACACACACACATACACACACACACACATACACGCACACACGCACATACACACACACACATACATACATACATACATACATACATACATACATACATACACACACGCACATACACACACACACATACATACATACATACATACATACATGCACATACATACACACACGCACATACACACACACACACATACATACATACATACATACATACATACATACATACATACATACACACACACACATACATACACACACACATACATACATACATACATACATACATGCACATACATACACACACGCACATACACACACACACATACATACATACATACATACATACATGCACACACATACACACACACACATACACACACAGTATATAAATACAAAATATTTAATATATTTAAAAAAAAAAAAAGGCTTAATTTGTAGCTTGTTCCTGATCTATTGTATGTGTGTATATGTGTGTGTGTATGTATGTATGTTTGTATATGTGTGTGCGCATGTGTATGTGTGTATGTATGTATGTGTGTATATGTATATGTGTGTGTGTGTGTATGTGTGAGATGTAGCTGGGTGTGGATGCTACAGGACACACTGGGTATCGCTCTCTCTCTTTTCCTCCTGAAAAGCTGGAGGATTCCCAGTTTTAAGGTGAGCGATCTCTCACATTTTAAACAGAGCTCTGTCCCTGCGCACCAGCGTCTCACTCCTGCACCTCCTCCTTCCTCCTCCTCCTCCTCCTCAGGTCTGCACCATCCTGCTGATTTTACTCTTCATCTACTACGACTTTTTCTTCTTCGTCATGACCTACTTCACATGGGTACGGGTCCCACAGCGACGAGGACACGGTACGTTTGACACTCCGTCCCCTCCACCTGACCCTGGTCCACCTGTGTGACAGGACGATGAGGGGGGCATCATGGTCGAAGTCGGAGCCGATACTTCAAATTCGGTCACGAAAGAGAAGGTGGTGCTCGTTCGTTCGTTCTGTGAATCTGCTGTGATGTCATCGTCCCCGTCCTCGCTCTAACATCTGCCCCGTGTCCACAGCTGCCCGTGGTTCTGAAGGTCCCGTCTCTCAGTGACTGGAGGGCGGCTCTGTATGGGGACGGGTACATCCTCCTGGGTTTCGGCGATATCCTGATACCAGGTACAGACGGCACACCTCATTTCTTTAAAGCAACGATGACGGTCAGTTCTGACCTCGCGATCTGATTGGTGAGGTTTTTTTAAAATAAATAAATAAATAAAAGTTAATATAATTAATATAATTAACTTAGGGCGGCACGCTGGCTTAGTCGTTTGGCATGTACTCCTTTCAACGCTAGGGATTCCCGGTTCGAATACCCATCTGGGTGGAGTTTGCATGTTCTCCCCGTGTTTGCGTGGGTTTCCTCCGGGTTCTCCGGTTTCCTTCCACAGTCCAAAAACATGGATCAAGGTCAATCGAGTTCTCCAAACTGCCCCCTATAGAGTGTGTGTATGTGTATGTGTGTGAGTGTGTGCCCAGAGATAGATTGCCCCCTGTCCTGGGTGTATCTGCCCAGCGCCCGAAACGTTCTCCCCTGGATGGGCATAGGGAACCCCCCACCCCACCCCAATAGAGGATAAAGCGGAAGATAATGGATGGATGGATAATTACCTTAACGAGGTGTTCCTGTGATTTACGACCAACAGGAGAATAAGTCATATGAAGAAAAGAGCAAAAGTCATGTAGTCCCACTGTAAAGCATGGTGGGGGTGGAGGGGGTTAAGGTTTCGGTACTCGGTTCTCACTGTGTCTTTAACATGGACTGAAAAGGACTTTTATTTTGTATTAGGACTTTTCGTAGCGTACTGTCACAGGTTCGACGTGGTCGTGCGGTCGCCCTGTGTTTATTACGTGGCCTCCACTGTGGGTAAGTTTCACTCGAGGGGGGGTGGGGAGTATTATGGGTCCTGACTCACTGTGTGTGTGTGTGTGTGTGTGTATTTGTGTTTAGGCTACATTATCGGTATGATATTCGCCTTTATCTTTAGTGGCCTGATTATCTTCGCTCAGCCGCCCTTGCTCTACATCCTACCCTTCACCATGGTCCCCAGCCTGCTGGTGGCGCTGTGCCGCCTTGAGCACAAGCTTTTCTGGAGCGGCGGCACCTCGCCGGTCAGTTACAAAAAACACAGCCGTTCTGCACCTGATTTTGGACACGGCCAGAAGTCAGCTTCTGTTCTCTGTCCTCAGCCCACACCCATCGCCGTGGAAGCCGTCACTCAAACTCAGAACCCGGACGCAGCCGAGATAACGACCAATCAGCATGAAGCGCTCCTACTGACTGTGCAAGAGGAGGACTCGCAACCTAAAGAGGTCGAGGACAAAAAGGCATACTGAACTGCCAAAAAAAAAAAAACATTATATATATATATACAGAAAACAAAAAAATTAAGATCAAAGAAAGATGGAACAAAAATAAAACTAAAGAGGTTTTACGAAAGAATGAAGAGAAAATGAGGGCTGATGAGAAAGTGAGAGAGAGAGAGATTAGATTATGCAAATATCTGTACAATCCAAAAAATATCTGACAAATATTGAAATGCAACATATAAAAACTTTACTCTTACACTTGTAATATTATAATTAATTATAAACATAACTATAACTAACAAGCGATACATTCCAAAACATAACAGCAGGGAATAACATCAAACTAACACGTTGTATACATTTTTTTTTAATTACATTTATAGATAATTGCTGTTAAAACTGAACGTTTGCACGTTACTTGAATGCTTATTGTATATCGTATTGTATTTATTGTAATTCTTGTTTAGTATAAGCAGTTTGTACGTTCTGTTGGTTGTGCACCCTGAAGCTGCAGAACGTCGTTTCGTTCACTCTGTACTGCACACCGCTGGTAATCGTTGCAATGACAAATAAAAGCACGTAAACTTCGACTTGAATAAATACAAACCGCCGACAGGGGGAGACAAGCACCGTAAGCTGAACATGACATGTTACACAAATATCACTTTAGTGGGTGGTATGTTTGCTGCTGATCCAGGTTCCAACCCCAATCTGGGTGGAGTTTCCATGTCCTCCCCGTGTCCGGATTCCTCCCACAGTCCAAAACATGGATTCGGGGTGAATTGGATGCTATAAATTGCCCCTATATAGTGTTTGTGTGTGAGTATGCTAGGCAAAAGATTGGCACCCTGTCCTGGGTCTGGGCGTATCTGCCCCGTGTCCCAAACGTTCCCCCAAACTGCCCCGTGCCCCCCACCACCACCCTTGTAGAGGATTAAGCAAAAGATCCATCCATTCATTATCTTCCGCTTTATCCTCTTATTAGGGTGGTGGTGGGGGCTCCCCATGCCCATACAGGGGAGAACGTCCCAGGCGCCGCGCAGACACACCCAGGACAGGGCGCCAAGTCATCGCTGGGCACACACTCACACACAAACACTATATAGGGGCAATTTGGAGAACCCAATTGACTTGATCCATGTTTTTGGACTGTCGAAGGAAACCAGAGAACCCGGAGGAAACCCATGCGGACACGGGGAGGACATGGAAACTCCACCCAGATTGGGATTCGAACTGCGATTCCCCAGCGCTGAGAGGAGAACATGCTAAACCACTAAGCCACCGTGCCATGCATTCAAATGTAATTAATTGAATGTCGGTACACAAACCACGTCACTTAATGCAACTCTGAAGTGTCGGCAGGTGCTCACGTCACCAGGTGCTCACGTCACCAGGTGCTCACGTCTCCAGGTGCTCACGTCTCCAGGTGCTTTGATTAACATCAAAGTGTAAGCACATACCTTCTGAGTCGCGGGAGTCAAAGAAGCAAACGACTCCGAGTCTGAAGGCCGGACGTTAATGACGTCCATGACCTCCACCATCAGGGGTCACAACACGTCATGAGGAGTGAGGACAGATCCGAACGACGATCACAGCAGCTGTTGTTATAACAAAACAGAAGCATAACGACGCATGCTGTTGTTATAACAATCATTCTTATCATCAATATACTGATTATAAAATCGATTTATTAAGTTAGGCGGCACGGTGGCTTAGTGCTTTAGCACGTTCGCCTCTCAGCACTAGGAATTCCCGGTTCGAATCCCCATCTGGGTGGAGTTTCCATGTCCTCCCCGTGTCTGTGTGGGTTTCCTCCGGGTTCTCCGGTTTCTTCCCACAGTCCAAAAACATGGATCAAGTTAATTGAATTCTCAAAAATTGCCCCCTATAGAGTGTGTATGTGTGAGTGAGTGTGTGCCCAGCGATGGATTGGCGCCCTGTCCTGGGTCTATCTGCCCAGCGCCTGAGACGTTCTCCCCTGGATGGGCATGGGGAACCCCACCGCGACCCTAATAGAGGATAAGCGGAAGATAATGAATGAATGAATGAATGAATGATTTATTAAGTTAGTTATTTCAACAGAATATTTCAATGTTTATATCGCATTAACAAGGCGTTTTATTTCAAAGCGAAGTAAAACTCAAAATTATTGTTAAAAAAATTATCATACAATTAAATCAAGATTAATTAATACAATTAGCAATTTATTGATAAATGTAATAAATGTAACCCGGCCCGTGTTGTGACGGCGGTTTGGAGCTGGCGGAATGACGTCATGGAGGCTGAAATCCAAACGACCCTCAGCAGAAAACCAAGTGCCCTAAGAAGGAGGCAGATTCCCGAATTTAATACTAAATAAATAACGACCGAATTAAAAATTATTAATGAGCTTTATATTAGTTTTGGATGATTGACATCAACACGGGCCAGTCGTGAGAGCGGAGGCAGCCAATCAGATCGCTCGCTCGGGAGCCTGTGGGAGTGAGGGCGGACTCGGTCGGGAACATGCAGCGGTTAACCTCTGCGTTCTGCGCTGTTTTTCTAATTAAACAGGTATCAATTAAAATAAACTAATTTACAACAGAATAGCAGCCGATTAGCGGCAGATAACACGATCAAGCTGATTAAAGTGAAATGTACTCTTAATTTATCTGAACGCTTACAGTAAATATAGAGCATGCTGCATTATCTAACGGTTTAACTGAATTACTATCGAAATCAAACAATAAATAAAAGAATAAATAATCTTATATCGTAAAAAGTACATTAGATTTGTTTATGACTGTATGTATGTATTCGGCTATTATTATTCATTCATTCATTCATTCATTATCTTCCGCTTATCCTCTATTAGGGTCGCGGTGGGGCTCCCCATGCCCACCCAGGGGAGAACGTCTCGGGCGCTGGGCAGATAGACCCAGGACAGGGCGCCAACCCATCGCTGGGCACACACCCACTCACACACACACACTTTTAAATTGGGCAATTTTTTGAGAATTCAATTAACTTGATCCATGTTTTTGGACTGTGGGAGGAAACCGGAGAACCCGGAGGAAACCCACGCAGACACGGGGAGAACATGGAAACTCCACCCAGATGGGGATTCGAACCGGGAATCCCTAGCGCTGAGAGGCGAATGTGCTAACCACTAAGCCACCGTGCCGCCCGCTATTATTATTATTATTATTATTATTATTATTATTATTTGTATATTATTACCTTATAACAATGATAAGTATTTCTCATAGCAACAGTTTTGTGTTAATAATAATAATAATAATAATATTATCATTATTATTACGGTGGCTTAGTGGTTTAGCATGTTCGCCTCTCAGCACTAGGGATTCCCGTTTGGAATCCCCATCTGGGTGGAGTTTCCATGTCCTCCCCGTGTCCGCGTGGGTTTCCTCCGGGTTCTCCGGTTTCCTCCCACAGTCCAAAAACATGGATCAAGTTAATTGAGTTCTCCAAATTGCCCCATATAGAGTGTGTGAGTGAGTGTGTGCCCAGCGATGGATTGCCCCCCTGTCCTGGGTCTATCTGCCCAGCGCCCGAGACGTTCTCCCCTGGATGGACATGGGGAACCCCACCGCGACCCTAATAGAGGATAAATTGGGTGATAATGAATGAACGGATTATTGACACAAAACTGTTGCTATGAGAAATACTTGTTATCGTTGTTATAAGGTAATAATATAATAATAATAATAATATTAGGGCGGCACGGTGGCTTAGTGGTTTGGCATGTTCTCCTCTCAGCACTAGGGTTTCCTGGTTCGAATCCCCATCTGGGTGGAGTTTCCATTTTCTCCCCGCATCCCCGTGGGTTTCCTCCGGGTTCTTCGGTTTCCTCCCACAATCCAAAAACATGGATCAAGTCAATTGAGTTCTCCAAATTGCCCCATATTGAGTGTTTGTGTGTGCATAAGTGTGTGTCCAGTGAAGGATTGGCGCCCTGTCCTGGGTCTATCTGCCCAGCGCCCGAAACGTTATCCCCTGGATGGGCATGGGGAACCCCCCCCCTTCCTCGACCCTAATAGAGGATAAAGCGGAAGATAATGGATGTATTATTATTATTATTATTATTATTATTATTATATAAAAAAGGGGGTTGATAATAAACAGTATTATGGTCACATCCTGATCCAAACGCCCCGATTGGTTTTCATCCGACTCTTTTCTCGGTACCAGGTGGCAGGGGAATATGGCTTGGCTCATTTCAGTGAGAAGGGAGGAACCAAAACGGAGGATTACTGCATTTCCTACAACCCACGGTGGGCCCAGCTTCCCCACGACCTCGACAAAGCTGTGGGTTCTCACACACACACACACACACACACACACACACACACACACCCCTTACATTATTAGCTATCGATGAGATTTGTAGTTCTACAATTCCATTCTGTAGTCCTCTGTTCTCTGATGATCAGGACAGTGGACAGAGCCAGTGTTATTTACACCGTCCATCCGTCCACATGTCCAATTATAATTATACCTACTCTGTGGGGACAGGGGGGGGGGGGGTCCTGATCATGTCCAGCCCTGAAGCTGATGGGCTACACCAGCAGTGTCATTTAGACATTATGTGTAAGTGCAGTATGTTTTCTCGTTTCTGATTGGCCGTTCACTCGCAGTCACGCCTCGAGACGTTGGACTTGACGTCGTCCGTCTTCTGCGCCGAATCCGACGTGCCGGCGGGCGGCGTGGCGGGCCGGATTCCCGTGGTGCTGCAGGGCAACTGCACCTTTTATCAGAAGGTTCGTCTGGCCAAAACGAACGGCGCCAAAGGTCTCCTGGTGGTCAGCCGGGCCCCGCTGGTACGGCACCGCCGCCCGTCCCTCACAGATCAGTCTGAGGTAATAGAATGACATCACTTATGCTGACTGACCGTCACTCCTCCAGATCCCACCGATAGGACGTGATGCACAGTACGAGGAGATCGACATCCCAGTGGCTCTGATCAGCGCCGAGGACATGATGGACGTCGGCCAGGTAACGAGAACGGGTGGCGTGGTGGTGGTGGGGGGGGGTTGTTGTTGAGTAAGGCCCGTCATCGCTCGTTTTCAGCCAATCAGCATTCAGGGTTCATGATTATACGCCTGCGTGTGATTTGGACAGAGGTTCGTCGGGCAGAGGCAGGTGGCGCTGTACTCGCCGCACCCACCCCTGCTGGACTATAACATCTTGCTGCTCCTCCTGATGGCGGTGGGGTCGGTGGCAGGTGGAGGATTCTGGGCCGGCGTCAAAGAACGCAGCAGGTGAGCGGAAAACCGGCCCGGGTCATCGGGCTCGCCTACGAGTACCGTCCCCGCCCGCCTCCACAGCGACCCCCTGTGTGTGCGGCAGGCTCCTGCGGTCTGGCGGCGACGAGGACGAGGACAAGGAGAAGCAGATGTTGACGCCCGTTCAGATCGCGAAGCTGGTGGTGATGAGCTGCGCGCTGCTGCTGCTCCTCTATTACTTCTACGATTATCTGGGTATCAGAGCGCCGTCCTCACCACACCGCTCGCCGACAACCACCCATCACCGGGGCAGAAAACAGGGGGGGCGGGGCCTTCTGATGCAGAGAACATGCCAAATATTCACTATTTGATGCAGTTAGATAATTAAAACATGCGTCGTCATGACGACATCAGATCAGAGCAAACGTAACGCCAGTGAAAGTAGACGGTGATGGTCGGTCGGTTGGTTGGTCGTCGATGGGTAAATAGTGCTGTGAGGCTCCTCCCCCTGCCGTCAGCCAATCAGGAGTGAACGTGTGTGGTTCCCACAGTGTACGTGATCATCGGACTCTTCTGTGTGGCCTCGTCTGTGGGGCTCTGCGGCTGTCTGTGGCCTCTGATCCGCCGGATTCCCTGTGGGACCTGCAGGTGAGACCTCACCTTTGATCTTCTGAAGGGGGCGGGGCGGTCCTCACTGTGGGAGGGGGCGGGGTCGGTCCTCACTGTTGATGTCTTATGGATGTGTCCGGTGCAGGATCCCTGAGAACAGGTTCTCGTTCCGGCCGCAGGTCAAACTGCTGCTGCTGTACGTGTTCTGCGCTGCTGTCAGCATCACCTGGATGATTTTCCGCAACGACAGGTGTGTACACACACATACACACACACACACACATACACACACACACACACATACACACACACACAAACTATATATAAATACAATATATGTATTATTATAGGGTGGCTTAATGGTTTGGCATGTTCTCCTCTGGGGATTCCCGGTTCGAATCCCAGTCTACGTTTCCATGTCCTCCCTGTGTCTGTGTGGGTTTCCTCCGGGTTCTGCGGTTTCCTCCCACAGTCCAAAAACATGGATCAAGTCAATTTTTCATCCATTCATCATCTTCAGCTTTATCCTCTATTAGGGTCGCAAGGGGGGGGGGGGTTCCCCATGCCCATCCAGGGGAGAACGTCTCAGGCGCTGGACAGATACACCCAGGACAGGGGGGGGGCAATCTGTCGTTGGGCACAGACCCACTCACACACAGACACACTCTATATGGGGCAATTTGGAGAACTCAATTGTCAAGTCAATGTAATTGTGTGTGTGTGTGTGTGTGTGTGTGTGTGTGTGTGTGTAGCTGGGTGTGGATGCTACAGGACACACTGGGTATCGCTCTCTCTATTTTCCTCCTGAAAACATATCAGATCCCCAGTTTTAAGGTGAGCGATCGCTCACATTTTTAACATTTTAAACTCTGCGCACCAGCGTCTCACTGTCTTCACCTCCTCCTTCATCCTCCTCCTTCATCCTCCTCCTCCTCAGGTCTGCACCATCCTGCTGATTTCGCTCTTCGTCTACGACATCTTCTTCGTCTTCATCACACCTTACATCACGGAGGTACGAGTCCAAACACCCGCGCGAACACCAAACCCCGCCCCCTCCCCCTGACTCTGATCCTCTGTACCCGCAGAACGGAGAGAGCATCATGGTCGAAGTCGGCGCCGGCCCCTCCAATTCGTCCACCAACGAGAAGGTGGTGCTCGTTCGTTTGATCAATCTGCTGTGATGTCATCGTCCCCGTCCTCGCTCTAACATCTGCCCCGTGTCCACAGCTGCCCGTGGTTCTGAAGGTCCCGGCTCTCAGTGACTGGAGGGGGGTTCTGTGTGGGGGCGGCTACATCCTCCTGGGATTCGGAGATATCCTGATACCAGGTACAGACGGCACACCTCAGAACGGGTCAATCTGATTGGCTGAAGTTCGTCCTTTTAAATAAATTAATACAAATATAATTAAAGGATGGGCAGCACGGGGGCTTAGTGCTTTAGCATGTTCTCCTCTCAGTGATGGGGATCCGGGTGGAGTTTCCATGTTCTCCCCGTGGGTTTCCTCTGGGTTCTCCGCTTTCCTCCCACAGTCCAAAAACATGGATTAAGTTAATTGAATTCTCCAAATTGCCCCATATAGTGTGTCTGTGTGAGTGAGTGTGTGCTCAGCGATGAATTGGTGCCCTGTCCTGGGTCTATCTGCCCAGCGCCCGAAACGCTGTCCCCTGGATGGGCATGGGGAACCTCACCGCGACCCTAATAGAGGATAAAGCGGGAGATAATGAATGAATGAATAATTAAAGGATGGGCGGCACGGGGGCTTAGTGGTTTAGCATGTTCTCCCCACAGTGCTGGGGATTCCCAGTTTGAATCCCCATCCGGGTGGAGTTTCCATGTCCTCCTCATGTCCGCGTGGGGTTCTTCTGGGTTCTCGGGTTTCCTACCACAGTCCAAAAACATGGATCAAGTCAATTGAATTCTCCAAATTGCCCCATATAGAGTGTGTGTGTGTGAGTGAGCGTGTGTCCAGCGATAGATTGCCCCCCCCCCCCCCCCTGTCCTGGGTGTCTCTGCTCAGCACCCCAAATTTTCACGGGGGGGTAAAGAAAAGAGCAAAAGTGAAGTAGGCCCACTGTAAAGCACGGCAGGGGGTGGAGGAGGGTGGGGGCAGGGTTTCGGTACTCGGTTCTCACCGTGTCTTTAACACAGACTGAAAAGGACTTTTATTTTGTATTAGGACTCCTTGTAGCGTACTGTCACAGGTTCGACGTGGTCGTGCAGTCGCCCCGTGTTTATTACGTGGCCTCCACTGTGGGTAAGTTTCGTTCATGGGAGGGGTGGAGGGGGGGGGATTATGGGTCCTGACTCACACACTGTGTGTGTGTGTGTGTGTGTGTGTGTGTGTGTGTGTTTAGGCTACATTATCGGTATTATAATAACCTTCCTGGTCCTGTTCCTGATGGACACGGCTCAGCCGGCTCTGCTTTACCTTGTACCCTGCACCATACTGCCCAGCCTGCTGGTGGCGCTGTGCCGCTTTGAACTCAAGCTCTTCTGGCGCGGCGCTGCTTCGCCGGTCAGTAACAAAAAAAAAAAACACATCCCGCTGCCTTCAGCACCCGATTTGGGACACAGCCGCTAATCACGTGTTTTTTTTTTTTTTTTTTAGGCCACACCCATCACCATGACACCCGTCACTCAAACACAAAGCCCAGCCGCGCCCGAGACGACGGCCAATCCGGAGCCAGAGGCTGACAAGACGGCCAATCGGCACAAAGCGCTTCCGCTGACCGTGAAAGAGGAGGACTCGCACGCGGAGGAGGTGGAGAAGGCGGAGTGAAAATAAAAAAAATTAAGATCAAAGAAAGAAGATTAAAGGTTTAAAAAAAATGAAAACCAAAGAGTTCCATAAAGTAATTAATAAAACAAGTAAGAAAATTAAGAGAGCGAGAGAGGAGGCAGTGGATTGATTTGATTGGACGCTGGGTAACTGAAGCTTCGTTTGTTTCTGAAATTCATTATTTTGTTATTTATTTCTTTGTAATAAAAGCTTTTCAGTTTTTTTTACCTTTAAATTACAAAAAATACTTTAATCTCGTACCTCATCACCCCCCCCCCCAAACACCATGAAGCCCGCCCTCCCTCCTGCTCCTCCCTCTCTCCTCCCTTCCCATCTCCAGGGTTCTCCTCATTATGCCCCACCCTCCCTCCCTCCCTCCTCCTCTGATTGGCTCTGGACGCTGCCCCCCCCCCCACCCCCCCGGCGCAATCACTTTACCTTCAGTGTTAAAGCAAATCCGCTCTGAGGACGCGTGAAGCTCGACATCCGCAGGACAGACGGCTGGCGCTCCGGCTCTCTGTTGCAAACGGTTCTGATGAAGGGTCAGATGAAGGTTCTGATGAAGGGTCAGATGAAGGTTCTGATGAAGGGTCAGATGAAGGTTCTGATGAAGGGTCAGATGAAGGTTCTGATGAAGGGTCAGATGAAGGTTCTGGTGAAGGGTCAGATGAAGGTTCTGATGACTGGTCTGGTGAAGGTTCTAAAGAAGGTTCAGATGACGGGTCTGGTGAAGGGTCAGATGAGGGGTCAGATGATGGTTCTGAGGAAATTCAGTAATTATTTCAAATAATTTAAAAAAGAAAAATAATTCCAAAAAAATAAAGAGGCAGAAGACAGAAATAAAGAGAGAGAGTTTAATTCTGTCAGAACAAAATCACAACGTCTGAGACAACTGAACGAAAAACCAATGATCCTGACCGAGAGAGTGAGAGAGAGAGAGAGAAAGAGACAATGTGAAAGAAAGAGAGCTTGAAAGTGAGAGAGGGAAAGAGTTGAGAAAGACAATGAGAGAGAGAGATGGAAAGTGAGAGTGCGAAAGAGTGATGGATATGTAAGAGAGAGAGGAAAAGTGAGAGAGTGTGAGAAAGAGAGAGGGGAAAGAGTGAGAGAGACACACCGTTAAAGTGAGAGAGTGATTCTGCAGATTTGGGTTCAGACGGAACCTTCAGAGTGAGTGCCGTGCAGCTCGTACCGACCACGAGTGGCTTCAACACTCAACTCACATCCATCCATCACCACAGAACTCCACCCCACTCCACAGACCTCCACCAACCTCCACCCCACTCCACAGAACTCCACCCCACTCCACAGACCTCCTCACAGGGACCGGGGCGTCTGCGGCTTCCACTCTCAGAACGAACGATGGACGGACGGAACCTCTTCCCTTTAATTAACTTTAAAACGCTAACGTTGCTTCAACGCTCCAGATTCTCTGACGTCACGTGTCGGACTGTAGACCTGTAGACCTGCAAACCATTACACCTGCAGACCATCAGACCTACAAGACCATTAGATCTGTAGACCATTAGACCTGCAAGACCATTAGACCTGCAAGACCATTAGACCTGCAAGACCATTAGATCTGTAGACCATTAGACTTGTAAGACCATTAGACCTACAAGACCATTAGACCTACAAGACCATTAGATCTGTAGACCATTAGACTTGTAAGACCATTAGACCTACAAGGCCATTAGATCTGTAGACCATTAGACCTGTAAGACCATTAGACCTACAAAACCATTAGATCTGTAAGACCATTAGACCTGTAAGACCATTAGACCTACAAGACCATTAGACCTGCAAGACCATTAGACCTGCAAGACCATTAGACCTGCAAGACCATTAGATCTGCAAGACCATTAGACCTACAAGGCCATTAGATCTGTAAGACCATTAGACCTGTAAGACCATTAGACCTACAAGACCATTATACCTACAAGACCATTATACCTACAAAACCATTAGATCTGCAAGACCATTAGACCTACAAGGCCATTAGATCTGTAAGACCATTAGATCTGTAAGACCATTAGACCTACAAGACCATTAGACCTGCAAGACCATTAGATCTGTAAGACCATTAGACCCGCAGACCTGTAGACCATTAGACCTACAAGACCATTAGACCTACAAGACCATTAGACCTACAAGACCATTAGACCTACAAGACCATTAGACCATTAGACCTACAAGACCATTAGACCCGCAGACCATTAGACCCGCAGACCTGTCCCCCGGTCTTTAAACCATCAGGGTTCTAATGAAGGTTCTGAATCAGCAGGTGCTTAATGAGACATGATGTTAATTTTGTCTCAGGTGGCTTTAACGTTCGACCATCACGTCACTCGATCGCATTTAATGAAGGAAGACAAATCACAGGATGATGCAACCTCCACAGCGCCCCCTACAGGGGGGTAGGTTGCTGAAGGTGCAGTGGAACCGGATGGAAGCGGACGGAACGTGTGAATTCAGATGGCCTGCGGGCCGCGGGCCGAGACGCCACGTTTAAACGACTCCCTGAAATGAGGCGGATATTCTGTATATAACTGTACACTTCTATACAAACAGCATGGACGCCACGCCCGCTTCAACAGACAGGACACTCTAACTGAACAAAATAAAAGTCTTTTTTTTTTTTAAGGCTAAAAATCGGTAAAAACGTATTTGGCAGCTCCGAGCTCTCAGTTCCGGTTTCTATTCTCGTCCCTGGCGGCGGTCAGAAGTAGAAGATGTCCTCCTGACTGTTGCTCTTGCTCCGGCGGTGACCCAGCTGAGGCGTGAGGGATGAGGGCGGCGGGTTCGAATTGCCCCTCTGATCTGGAGGGACGTAGGTTTCTGTAGAACGGAAAGACAGAGGGTCAGAGACGGGATTCGTTTTGGGTTTTTTTGCTTTGTTTGAAGCGAGTGTCCGACCTGGAGACAGCGTGCGGGGGCTCCTGGATTTCCGGGCGTGTAAGCTCCCCCCCTCTTTCCCGGAAATTTTGATGGGGAGCAGATCCGGCATCTCGATCGTCGCTGAAAACGTGACATTAATAAAAAAGATATAAAAAAAAGAACGTCAAGTTAAAAGTTCTCTCAACCTTCAGATTGCCCCCCCCCCACCCCCCCACCACCACCCACCTGCAGTGCCGGAGCGGTGGTGCGAGGTCCGGCTCTTGCTCTTCTCCCTCCCTTTGACCTCACTGAGTTTGGTGGGGATCTGCTGCCGGACCATCCCGGACCCCGGCACCTGGTTGGTGGTGCTCAGCAGCTGGATGGGAACATCTGGTTTGGGCGCGGTGATGATGCTTTCTTTGCGGGGGGGGACCTGCGGGGGGAGCTCCAGACCGGGGCTCATGGCGGATTTGGGACTGAGCCTGGCGTCGACCGTCAGGGAACCCATGGCGCTCTGATACAAAAAGAAAGCAAGATCGATCGTTTAGTAGGGGGTGTAAGGGGGCGTGGCCTGCTCTAGGTACAGGGTACCGAGGTGGTACCTGCGTGGGTTCGAGGAACGAGGTCTTCCCGAGGTTGGTGATGGTGTTGTATTTGTTGTACTTCTTCATCATGTGCTCCAGCTTCTCCCTCTCCTTGGCGACCGAGCGGGTGCTGTCCCGCAGCCGCTCCAGGTCCTGCTGGTACGCCTCGCGGTTCTGGGCCAGCTCCTCCCTCTCGGTGGCGATCTTCGCCTCCTCCAGGGTGCAGCGCTCCTCGCGCCGCCTCAGCTCCAGGGCCTGCTCGTGCTTCTCCAGCAGGTAGCGCTGCCGCTCGCGCGCCCACATCTCCTGCTCCTCGCGCTGCTGCAGGTGGACCTTCTGCAGGTTCAGCAGCTCCTGCCGCTGCTTCTCCAGGTGGCGCTGGCGCTCCTGATCGAAGATGGTGTTCCGGTGGCGGAAGCGGCGCTCCGTCTGCGCCCTGCGCAGAAGCTCCAGCTCGCTGTCCTGCCGACACACCAGCGCCTGCAACAGAAGGTCCGGGACACGTCAACGGGTCAGTGGTCCTGACCAACGGAGACGAACGGAACCGTAGGACTACAAACTACAAAAGGACTACAAATGATCAGCATCACACATGACAAACGTCCCATTCATTAATTAATTAACGCCTCCGTTTAACGGGGAAATGGTTTGATCAGTTTCGTGATGGTCTCCTCGGCAACGGTCCCATATACAACAATAACAGAGAAACGGACCAATCAGAGTTGAGTATTTAACAAAGAACAGTCTTTACCTTTAGGCTATAGAGAGACTGGATCAGTTTGATGGTCGTTTCGGTCTGCAACACACACACACACACACACACACACACAGACAGACACACACACACACACACACACACACAGAGTGAGTGGAAACTTATTTGGTTATAATTTTCAGCATTGAGATCCTGGATTTGCGGCACGGTGGCTTAGTGGTTTAGCATGTTCTCCTCTCAGCACTAGGGATTCCCAGTTTGAATCCCCATCTGGTTGGAGGTTTCATGTCCTCCCCGTGTCCGCGTGGGTTTCCTCCTGGTTCTCCGGTTTCCTCCCACAGTTCAAAAACCTGGATCAAAGTCAATTGAATTTCCAAATTGCCCCATATAGAGTGTGTGTGTGGGTGAGTGAGTGTGTGTACAGTGATAGATTGCCCCCCTGTCCTGGGTGTATCTGCCCAGCGCCTGAAACCTTCTCCCCTGGATGGGCATGGGGAACCCCCCCCGCGACCCTAATAGAGGATAAAGCAGAAGATAATGGATGAATGAATAAAAAGATCCTGGATTTAATTCACAGGCAGCATGCACACGATTCTTCCTGTGTGGAGTTTGCATGTTCTCCCTTTATCTGTGCAAGTTTATAACATTTAAACAATATAACATTTCACGTCCCAAATCATGTGTGTGTGTGTGTGTGTGTGTGTGTGTGTGTGTGTGTGTGTGTGTGTGGGTTGCAGGTCTACAAACTTGTGATTTGGACACATGTGTTTTAGGAGAAGGAGGAGGAGGAAATGTATCGACATCATCTTCGTCATCGTCAGCCTGCAGAATAAAAAAGATGACAATTAATTTATTTCCCTCGATGTTAACGTCGTTAGATTCACCTCCTCATTAAAGAGAGAGAGACACACACACACCGCCAACTCCACACTGTCCAGGTACAGGTCCCTGAGATGAGGGTCAGAGTTTGGCCTCTGATCTCGAGATCGAAATCCATCATGACCTGCAAGAGGAACCATCATCATCATTGTCATCCTCATCAGCATCCTTATCCTCATCCTCATCATCATCATCACTACCACAATCATTATCATCATCATCATCATCATCACTACCACAATCATCATCATCATCATCACTACCACAATCATTATCATCATCATCATCATCATCACTACCACAATCATCATCATCATCATCATCATCATCATCACTACCACAATCATTATCATCATCATCATCATCATCATCACTACCACAATCATCATCATCATCATCATCATCATCAC
>JAFMOD010000224.1:533161-582167 GCA_019802435.1 Corydoras maculifer
ATATTTTTAGGGAACTTTCTATAATGGGTCTAGGAACTATAAATGATTCCTGTATTTGGCATGTTCTCCTTTTTTGACTGCTGTCACTCACCATCATCCGGGTTGAAGTACTCGGGGTTCGGGGACGTGTACAGGCGTCCGGTCGGCCCCTCAATTCGCCTACAAACCAACCACACGTCATAAGTGTCACACTACGATGGCTACACAATGTGAGGTCACTGTGTAAGGGCGTGATGTCATGGCGTAAGGGCGTGATGTCATGGCGTAAGGGCGTGAGGTCGCGGCGTACTCGCCTCTTTTTGAAGAGGATGAACCCCGCCATCCCGAGCAGCAGCAGCAGGACGATGCAGACCACCGGCACGATCACCAGCTTCAACATGTTGGACGCGTCGACGCCTGAAAAACACAAAACCGCGTGATGGTCTGATATCTGTTTGAAAATTTGCATGTTCTCCCCACATCCTTGTTGATAGTCTTGCTGTAGACGTGATGGTGCGAGTGTCTCACCGCGTGCCAGCCCTTTATCAGCTGGAGACCTACCTCATCTTTAATCTCAAAACCACTGGGGTAGGCTTCATCTGTTCACAATGTGTGTGTGTGTGTGTGTGTGTGTGTGTGTGTGTGTGTGTGTGTGCGTACGCGAGTCTTTGACGTAAAAATAAGCGGGATCGGTCCAGGACCCGTTTCCTGCCAGCGATGTGGCTCTGATGCGTACGGTGTAATTCCCAGGATGCACCACTCTTAACTTGCAGCCGCCGTCTGAGACGTAGTTCTTCCGGGAGACGCAGTGATGCAACTCCTGCAACACACACACACACACACACACACACACACACACACACACACACACACACACTGTGTCAGAGGCTTCGCAGTGCTATAGGTGTTTTAGTGTGTGTGTGTGTGTGTGTGTGTGTGTGTGTGTGTGTGTACGTACCTCACTGTCTCCCAGGCGCTTGTAGTGCACCTCATACAGAATGATCATGCCGTTGGGTTCTTTAGGCTCCGCCCACCGAATGTGCACCGAATACTCGGACACCTCGCACTGAACCGGGCTGCTGATGTCATCGGCGTGTTCTGAACAATACAGAGACGTGAGCACAGACCGCTGGGCACCTGTGTGTGTGTGTGTGTGTGTGTGTGTGTGTGTGTGTGTGTGGGGTGTACCCTCAGGCATGGTGCGCGCGCTGACGTAGGCCGCCATGCTGCAGCGGTTCAGGTCGGCGGGGTCGTTGCAGGCGTGGATCTCGATCTGGTAGCTGGTGAAATGCTTGAGGTTGGAGATCACTGTGGCCTCCTTCCCATAAACCACCTGGGTGATGTTGCTCGGCTCCACCTTCTCTGGACTCAAAGTGACGGGCGGGGTGGGCGTGGCCCCGGAGGAGTAGAACGTGCCGTTGGCCACGCCCACAAGGGAGCGGCGTTGACGCGCCGGCCTGAAAGAAACCGAAAACACAATGGACTTCATAACGCGCCCGAGACCAGCTGACCTTCAACTGAGCACGCCCAGAAGCATGAGCACAGGAGGGTGTGGCCATGACTACAGGTATGCAGATCTATATGAGTCTATAGAGTACAGGTGAGTGTATAGGGTCAGTTCAGGTAAGCAGACAGGTTTAGGGTCAATACTGGTGTGCGTATAGGGTCAGTACAGGTGAGTGTATAGGGTCAGTACAGGTGTGTGTATAGGGTCAGTACAAGTGTGTGTATAGGGTGTCAGTACAGGTGTGTGTATAGGGTCAGTACAGGTGTGTGTATAGGGTGTCGGTACAGGTGTGTATATAGGGTGTCGGTACAGGTGTGTATATAGGGTGTCGGTACAGGTGTGTATATAGGGTGTCGGTACAGGTGTGTATATAGGGTGTCGGTACAGGTGTGTATATAGGGTGTCGGTACAGGTGTGTATATAGGGTGTCAGTACAGGTGTGTATATAGGGTGTCAGTACAGGTGTGTATATAGGGTGTCAGTACAGGTGTGTATATGGGGTGTCAGTACAGGTGTGTATATGGGGTGTCGGTACAGGTGTGTATATAGGGTGTCAGTNTGTAAAACCTCACACACCTTTTTGGCAGTAATCAAACTTGTAGAGCTCGCTGGCCTCCGGCTGCTGCTGGCAGTACACCAGGTAGTGTGTGATGTTCCCGTTGGGGTCGTTGGGGGGCTTCCACTTTAGGATGATCTGAGAGGACGAGTTAGAGGACGATATCGGGTCCAGAGGCACCGAAGGTTCTGAGGGACGAAAAAACACCTCATGTGGATATAAAGTCTGAATATAACCCGCCGACCGCGTTAAAGTGAAGGTAAAGTGGGCGGGGCCCGGGGGCCTTCCAGGTGGACGTACTGGTGGCGTTGGTACGGATGTAGATGATGGGACTCTTGGCGCCCATCACCTGGTGTTCATCAGAGGCGGACAGCTGCGCCTTCACCATCACCGCATACTGCGTCCACGGCTTCAGGGCGGAGATCAGAAGGCCGGGCTCCGGCTGCGGTTTACCGTCGCTGGCGCGCTGCGGGGGGTCCACGTCTGCGATCACCCAGCTGTTAGAACCGCACGCGTCCTGTCCGTCAAACTCCGTCACGTTTCTGAAGGGCCTGTCACCCAAAATCATCACAGTCGTCATCACAGTGCAGGGACAGTGATGGGTGGAACAATAAACATCAACGTAACAACACCACCACAATCACCAACGCCACCATAATCATCACCACCACCCTCATCACCATCACCACCACCACCACCACCACCACCACAATCATCACCACCACCATCATCACCACCACCACCACCACCACCACCACCACCACCACAATCACCAACGCCACCATAATCATCACCACCACCCTAATCACCATCACCACCACCACAATCACCAACGCCACCATAATCATCACCACCACCCTAATCACCATCACCACCACCACAATTACCACCACCACAATCACCAACGCCACCATAATCATCACCACCACCCTCACCATAATCACCACCACCAAAATCACCAACACCACCATAATCATCACCACCATAATCACCACCACCACCACCACCACCCTCATCACAATCAACCCAATCACCACCACCCTCATTACCACCACCACAATCACCACCACCCTCATCTCAACACCCTCATCACAACCACCACCACCCTGATCACAATCACCACCACCCTCATTACTACAGTCATTATTATCATGCTCATAATAACTAAAGCAAATATTAATTAACAGAATAATGTTATGACATCACTAGCTATTATTGGAGCCTTCCAGCCCCGCCCAGTTCAAAGATCATCATATCATCCCATAAATGTCACCATCAGAGGGCGCTGTATGTGTTGTTGTATGTGTTTAAGTTGACAGACAAAACAAACATGAGAGACACCCCCCCCCCCCGTACTTACGCTTCCTTATACAGAACCATGAACCCCAGCAGGTCCCGGAAATCCGGCGGCCAGAACGGCTCCCACCTCAACAGGATCTTCTCATAGTGAGTGCGGACGGTGGTGAACCTCAGAATTTGGTTCTCACCTGGAGACGAAAACACGAGACACAGGGTTCTTTACGACCATGTGACCGACAAAACCCCAACCCCAGCACCAGCACCACCCCCCGTAGAGTGGCGCGCCGATGCGGTCGCCACGGCGACGTTACTCACACGAGGCCTGGTCGCCGTTGTTCTTGATGGAGATGTCGTTCTCCACCTGCCGGCTCTTGGTCCCCGTGATCTCCTCCATCCGGCGGATCTCCCTCATGCAGAGTTTGGAGTTGTGGTGGAGGAACATGCGGCCCTGCGCGATGCTCAGGTTGTGCTTGGACCAGTCCCACAGCAGGCGCAGGTTCTGGTTGTCCAGCGCGTAGAACGAATAGTTCCTAACAGACAGAACGAAGGCACCTCTGTTACGACGGGGTTCTGACGGGAACGCCGGCACCGACGCCGCAGGACCAGCCTCACCCCACTTCCTGAACCTCGCCGCGGATGACCTTCAGCTTCCGGAGGAAGGACAGCGAGACCAGAGCGTAGGACCGGCGCACCGTCAGGTAGCCCGTGATCTCCTCCAGCTGCCCCAGGCTGGCCTCCAGTTCCGTGGCGATGTTATCTACAAACACAGGGCAGAACGCCGACCGCTTGTCGTCACCGACCCGCAGACAGGGTTTCACACCTAAAGTAGTTCTGACACCACTAAACGGATGGGGTGCGGTAGCTGAGTGGTCAGGGTTATCTCATGTTGGGTTATCAATCTGAAGGTTGTGGGTTCAAATCCCAGGTCCACTGAAGTTACCAGTGTGGGTCCTTGAGCGAGACCCTTAACCCTCATTGCTCCAGGGGGCGCTGTGATGAACCCTGTGGTCAGCTCGTAATTCGCTTTGGATAAAAGCGTCCAATAAACGACCAAATGGAAATGTAATTGAGCGAGTGCTCTTTATTTAGCCGAGGCCCCCTTCTGGTAGGACTTTTTATTGCAGTCCAAGCTATTGCAGGGACAGGGTTTGAATGATTATCATTAAATACGTACTTCCTCCTCTGATGTTAATGACGAGGCTGCCGTTGAGGAGCGTGCACCCCCGCAACGCCTGCGCCGCCGTCACCGAGTCCACCGTCTTCAGTCCCATACACACTTTAGGACACATTCCTTTGCATGGTGTGCACATCAACCTACACACACACACACACACACACACACACTTTTATTATAATGTGTACATAATGAGTATAGGCGGCACGGTGGCTTAGTGGTTTGGCACGTTCGCCTCTCAGCACTAGGGAGTCCTGGTTCGAATCCCCAACTGGGTGGAGTTTCCATGTTCTCCCCGTGTCTGCGTGGGTTTCCTCCGGGTTCTCCGGTTTCCTCCCACAGTCCAAAAACATGGAACAAGTTAATTGAATTCTTAAAATTGCCCCCTATAGAGTGTGTCTGTGTGAGTGAGTGTGTGCCCAGCGATGGATTGGCGCCCTGTCCTGGGTCTATCTGCCCAGTGCCCGAGATGTTCTCCCCTGGATGGGCATGGGGAACCCCACCGCGACCCTAATAGAGGATAAGCGGGAGATAATGAATGAATGAATGAATGAATAATGAGTATACAGTGTGTGTGTGTGTGTGTGTGTGTGTGTGTCAGCAACTCACGACGTGGAGTTGACCGTGGTGTACCCGGACGGGCACTCGGGTAGGCACGCCCCCTGGTGGATGACGTAGGAGCTGCAGTCCCGGCCCTGTTTCTCCACGGCGCACTGCGCGTGCAGGTTCCGGCAGAAGGCCAGACTGACGCAGCGCCACCCTTTGAAGGTGTAGTACCCGGCAGGGCACGCCTCCACGCACACGCCCGCGTGCAGGAAGCGCTGGCACGCCACGCACTCGGCCGGCGAGCCAGCCCTGGCACAGCCACCCAGGCACTGCGGGTGGCAGCACTCGCCGTCCGGGGCGCACGCACGCGTCTTGCAGAACTTGCACACTGCCGAGAGGGGGGGGGGGGAGGGGTGGGGTGGCAAACATTAGAACAACGTCCACTTGCACAGAAATCCGGTCCACACGACACCCCTCACTGTAGCTCCACCCTCAGCCTCCACCCATGTCTCGTTCTACGCATTTAACCCCGACACACAGCTCACACCGCCGTTTGGACCGGAGGACCCGGCCTCGCCGTCGGAGTTCCGGTTCATCCCAAAAAATTTCCCATTGCCCACCCAGAGGGCCTTCCCCAAACTGTTCTGGACACCTGCACTGAAAACACGTGGCATATTTCGTGCCTCTAACCATCATCGTTTTTTATTAAACTGAGATTTTAAGGCGGTCGAGCTTCGCCGTCCGGACGTCGGCGGCGGCGCTGCGGCGGACGTGGACGGCGTGCAGCCGAGATGAAAGAGCAAAACAGTTTCATTAGGGCCGCGGCTGGAGATAATGGAGAGAAAAACAAGTGAGTCACTCGACTCGTCCGTCTCTAATCATCGCCCACCGCCGCTGCACCACCACCACCTCCACCACTGCTCGCATCTCATTTGAGAGCGGCGCAGCGAGCCGAAAAATAAATCCCATTAGGAGGCGATGGACTCGGGCGACCTGTTCCCGCGACAAACAACAACAACAACAAACACGGCAACTCGCCCCCTCACGCGGTCAGCGGCCACCTTATTCCCATCCCAATATATCGACCCCGTATGGTCCTCACTGTGGCGTGACATCATCACGTCGCGTTAAACCCGCTGTAGGGACGTCCCACACCGACCACGATGGTCACATAGACCCTTCTGCACACAAGGCCTTCCCTAAACTATTGACCTGCTTTCCGAATGCAGGGCTTAGGTGGAGGACTCCACCCCCTCTGTGGCGACAGGTTCAAATCAGGGGCGTCTCCACTACTTTTGTACCAGCGGGCTCCACCGCAGCTGCTTCATTCATAAGGAACACATGGTTCATGACCGGCCCGCGGGTCGGGGGTCGGGGTCGGGGTCGGGGTCGTTTCCGCGCTCATCAAGGGTGGTGCCGCTGACCTCGGCATTGTTTACAGTGCGAGCGGGAACCCTCTCGAGCGGGAACCCGGCGGCTGCGTGCTGTTCAGAAGGTCCACAGCGTGACCCCCCCACCCCCCACCCAGGCGGGGAGACGCCGCACAATTGCGGGAAGTCATTCAGATGAGCGCCACCCGGTGGGAACGTTTTCAGGAAGCCGTATGGCATCAATGCTCCTCAGGAACCTTTCCAGGAACTGGGGGTGGGGGTGGGGGGGCCCGGATGAGGGCCGCCAATCCGCCCCACAGAAAATAACCTGACCGGTGGACCACTTGGGGGGGGGGTGAATGAATGAACCTCGTATCCAAGTAAGGGAGAACTAAACAGAAGAACTTTTACGAGACGGACGACGGAGACGAAAAAAAACTCATATAGACCGACAACATTTATACATTCATCCATTCATCGGTCACATGATTCACCTCTACATCCATCAGCATGTTCATTCATCCATCGATTCCAAAATGCCCACCAAAAATTAAACCTTTAAACACTGATACCTCCATCAACTCCACATATAACCCTCCATTCACTCATTCATCACATTCATCCATCCATCATTTTATTCATCCATTTATCTAAAGACATCAGTTCACCCTCCAACTTATTTACTCTATTCCCTCACTCATTCCCTCACTCACTCATTTAATCAGTCACTCATTCACTCACTCATTTAATCAGTCACTCACTCGCTCGCTCAGTCATTCAGTAACTTTCTTACTCAGTCACTCACTTATTCAATCACTCGCTCATTCAGTAACTTTCTCACTTTCTCACTCAGTCACTCACTCATTTATTCAGTCAGTCAATCACTTGCCCATTTAATTGGTCATTCAGTCACTCTCTCACTCACTCGCTCATTCAGTCATTCAATCAGTCACTCAGCCAGTCATTTATTCAGCCACTCGCTCGCTCATTCGCTCAGTCAGTCAGTCAGTCACTTGCTCATTTAATTGGTCATTCAGTCACTCTCTCACTCACTCTCTCACTCACTCATTCACTCACTCTCTCACTTACTCTTTTGGCAGTCCCTCTGTGTCCAGCAGCGCTCGCCGAACTCCCCGTTGATGGTGGTGTGATGGCAGACCATCTTGCCGCGGGCCATGCCGGGACACACGTCGCCGCACTCGCCCTCGTTCTTGTTGGCCACGATGAAGTTGTCCTCCACCGAGTCGAGGATCTGCGACCAGTCGAGGGTGGAGAGGTAGCAGAGGTCGGGGTTCTTCTCGACGCGCACGGCGCCGCGGGTCACGTTGGTCAGGCCGCGCAGGCCGATCTCCTTCAGCTGCGGCATCTCGTAGATCACCAGCGCGTAGTTGAAGAACAGGTTGGTGCCGCGGATGACCGTCAGGTTGGGGAACAGCCGGCTCAGGCTCTCCAGGCCGTAGACGCGGAACAGCAGCAGGTAGTCCGTCACCACGGTCAGCCGCGGGAAGCTCAGGCCGCGGAAGTCCTCCGCCCGCGTGGTGAACATCAGCAGGATCTTCAGGTGGCCTTCGATCACGGTGCAGTTCTCCAGGGAGCGCAGGTTCGTCCCGTTGTTCCTGATGTCAATACTGCCACAGACTGAGACAGGGGGACGGGGACAGAGAGAGGGGGCATTTAGAAAGACACGAGACCAGAGTACAACGTAAAGTCCACCAACAATGTATTTAGAGAAACTGACTACAATCTGCGACTCTAGAACTACAAACCCCATCTGCACAGAAGGTGGAGGAGATCTAATGGACGACACTGAGGTCAACCTGCAACACACCCACCTGACTGTCCACCCACCTTCTATCCACCTCGCTCGCTCGCTTACCCCCCCCCCCCCAATATGGATCAGGCCTATCCCGGCACGGCTCGATAGCCCATTGCTCCTCACAGAAATGATTTATATAACAGAACTATATTCATTCATTCATCATCTTCCCCTTTATCCTCTATTAGGGTCACTGGGTGGGGGGGGGGGTTTCCCCATGCCCATCCAGGGGAGAACGTTTCAGGCGCTGGGCAGATAGACCCAGGACAGGACGCCAACCTATCGCTGGGCACACACTCACTCACACAGACACACTCTCTATGGGGCAATTTGGAGAACTTAATTGACCTTAATGCATGTTTTTTGGACTGTGGGAGGAGACCCATGCGGACACGGGGAGAACATGGAAACTCCACCCAGATGGGGATTCGAACCGGGAATCACTAGTGCTGAGAGAAGAACATGCTAAACCACTAAGCCACCATGCTGCCCATAAAAGATTTTTTTTAGTATATTTATATTACATTAGGGCGGCACGGTGGCTAAGGGGTTTAGCATGTTCTCCTCTCAGCGCTACTGATTCCCGGTTCGAATCCCCGTCTGGGTGGAGTTTCCATGTTCTCCCGGTGTCCGCGTGGGTTTCCTCCGGGTTCTCCGGTTTCCTCCCACAGTCCAAAAACATGGATCAAGACAATTGAATTCTCCAAATTGCCCCATATAGAGTGTGTCTGTGTGAGTGAGTGTGTGCCCAGCGATGGATTGGCGTCCTGTCCTGGGTGTATCTGCCCAGCGCCCGAAACGTTCTCCCCTGGATGGGCATGGGGAACCCCACCGCGACCCTAATAGAGGATGAAGCGGGAGATAATGAATGAATATATTATATATATTTTATTTATTAGTGTGAAAATGGTGGTGGTGAAGTTTTCTGTGTTTCAGAATCTTTCAGCTGATTGGCCGAACACAAACTCCTGAACAAAAATCTAAACGAAACGACAAACAACAAAAAGCGTAAACACTGCGTTATCACGACTCCTGGTTTTAAAGCCCCGCCTCGGAGCGCGACCCCGTCACCTGTTTGGACCGAGGTTTTTCCAGGTGAGCGCTCAACGCGGGATAAACTCGGATGAAGTCCAGCGGCTGCGGCGCCGACTAATCCGGGATTTGAGCGTAAAGCCATTTTCATTCAGCACTTTCTCAGATTCTCAGCGCGTCGGAACGTTGGCACGTTCTCAGTCGACCGCCTTTCAGTAAATCATTTGGATTAAAAAAAAATAAATAAAAAAATGGCCCCACCTCTTCCTCTCATGGGGGGGGGGGGGTTTAAAGCAACGCAGTACTACAGCCTGACGTGCAGAACTTTAATCTGAAGGCAAAACGCTGCTGTCTTTCCTTTACGTGAAGTGACTTCATGTTTCGTGTCTAAATCTCGCTGACCTCACGGGGGCCGGGTGTGGCCCCGGGGCCAGGAAACATTTAAAATCTTCACGTGGACTCAACACGACACCTTTAATGTTGTTAAATACCTCAAATCTAATAAACTTGGATTTAAAAAACTTCAGAGTGAGCATCAGCATTGATTCTCTTGTTAACCGATCGATTCATTTAGTTGCCAAAACTATTTGATTTTTATCATTTAAAGGTGGGGGCGGAACGGTGGCTTAGTGGTTTGACATGTTCTCCTCTCAGCACTAGGGATTCCCGGTTCGAATCCCCATCTGAGTGGAGTTTACATGTTCTCCCTGTGTCTGCGTGGGTTTCCTCCGGGTTCTCCGGTTTCCTCCCACAGTCCAAAAACAAGGATCAAGTCAATTGAATTCTCTAAATTGCCCCATATAGTGTGTGTCTGTGTGAGTGAGTGTGTGTCCAGTGATGGATTGGCGCCCTGTCCTGGGTCTATCTGCCCAGCGCCCGAGATGTTCTCCCCTGGATGGGCATGGGGAACCCCACCGCGACCCTAATAGAGGATAAAGCGGAAGATAATGGATGGATGAATGAATTTTAAGGTGATTACAGTAAAAAAAAAAAAGTGGGGTGTCTATTAAATCCCACTTTATGTTCTAAAGATTATAATAATTAACAGAACCAGTTAAATCTAATCTTGTATTATTGCATTCTTCAAATGATTCGTTATTGCACCAAATACAATCGGTCGATTCATCAGCGGTCATTTCGAGGCAGGTTAACGTGATCCATAAAACACTTTCAGACCTACAAGAACGAAGGAAGGTGTTTTTATTTGTGGTGGAACCCGAGGAACCCCTCATTGCAGCAGGGGCGCAGCATCATCAGTTCGGGATCTTTGTAAGTCACTTTGGATAAAAGCATCTCCAAAATGAGACCTCGTCTGATGCAACCTCGTGTAAGTTTCCTCAGCAACCAGGAACCTTCTGCACGGCAAATGAATCGATTCCCGTCTCACTTTGGATCTGATGGAAGGAGGCGACCTCACCACGATGGAGATGCGTTACCAAGGCGACTGGAATCTGAAGGATGGGGGACTAATGCATGGGTGGCTTAGTGGTTGGCATGTTCTCCTCTCAGCACTGTTCGAATCCCAATCTGAGTGGTGTTTCCATGTTCTCCCCGTGTCCCCCCCACAGTCCAAAAAATATGGATCAAGGTCAATTGAGCTCTCCAGATTGCCCCACATAGAGTGCGTCTGTGTGAGTGAGTAACTGTGTGCCAACTGATAGAATGGCGCCCTGTCCTGGGTGTATCTGCCCAGCGCCCGAAACGTTCTCCCCTGGATGGGCATGGGGAACCCCCCCCCCCGCCCCTGCGACCCTAGGACGGGGGACTATTGCTGGACACTGTGGTTAACGTTGAGTCCAAACTAAAACCAGCAGCTGAACTTTAATCTCAGTTGAACTGACGACACGTGAAACTCTTCATCCGAAGGTTCTCTAAATGTTAGTTTCAGGTTTGTTTTTGGTTCCATCAGCATCACCAAGAACTTTACAAGAAGGAAAAAGCCTTTATTTAAAAAAAATAAATAAAAAAAACAGCCTGATGTTTTTCAAATAGCTCATCATAATGTGCACTCGTTAAACGCAATATTAAAATTCATTAATTCATCCATCATCCTCTGCTTTGTCCTATATTAGGGTCGCGGTGGGGTTCCCCATGCCCATTCAGGGGAGAACGTCTCGGGCGCTGGGCAGATACACCCAGGACAGGGCGCCAATCCATCACTGGGCACACACACTATATGGGGCACTATATGGGGCAATTTGGAGAACTCAATTGACTTGATCCATGTTTTTGGACTGTGGGAGGAAACTGGAGAACCCGGAGGAAACACACACGGACACGGGGAGAACATGGAAACTCCACATAGGATGTTTAAAATTAAAGATAAAAACAGAACTCACTCTCTCCGTTGACCGGCGGCGGGGTCCAGGTCACAGAGCCCCAGAGGAGAAGGGCTAGAACGCCGCAGAACCTCATGGCTCTCCGGTGGATCGGGAACTTCTTCGGAGTTTAAAGATAGAATTGAGTTTTTAAAAAATAATAAGACTAACCTAGAATAAATAAATCAACTCAAAACGGAGGCAGAAAAAGCTCCAAGGCGAGCTCCGAACTTCTTGGTTTCATTCACGCTCCCTTGAGATTCGAGCCAGAAGCCGTCGGTGCCGCAGCCGGTGGGGTCTTACGGTTCCCCGCGGCATGTCTTCAGCGCTCCGCGGCCGTTTTCCACGCCGTGTGGAGGCAGGTTTGGGAGCTGACAGGAGCCGCCTGTGCTAAGCTAACGGAGCCGAGTCCAGCAAAACAACCTCCAGAACGACCCCGACCCTCGCGGCAGGTCGAGCCCGGCGGCGCGGGGACGTCGTGGGCCGCGCGTGGACGTGGGCTTCGGTCCGCGGGGAGCCGGAGGACGGGGTTCGGTTCCGAATGCGTGGCGTTTTTATTTTATTTTTTTGGGGGAAACTCAGCGGCTAAAGCTAACAGGCTAAAGCTACGGGCTGGTCGAGCGTGGCTCGGCTGGAGCTGCTCCCGCAGACGCTTCACCTTCGGCCGGGGCGCTTAGCCGGACAGCGCCGCGGCGGGGATCTGGACCCGGGGGCTGCGGATGGTTCTCAGGCAGCAGCGGGAGAAGCCGAGTTCCAGAGCCGGGGTCTGTTCCTGTGCTCCGGTTGAAAGCGGGTCAGCGCGGCGTGGTTTAATCCCTTATCTCGGTGTTTTTTTTAATTCCTGACACCGCAGCGCCTTCCCTCCTCCTTCCGCGCAAACGTTCGCTCCAAATGCAGGACGGCCGCGGGCGTAAGTGGGTCCTATCCCGGCGGTGGGCGCTGCTCCACGTTGGACAGAGGTAGTTCACGGTGAGAGGTGTCTCTCTTTCTGAAGATCGAGGAGTCTGTAAACAGAGACTCAGACCGAGGGACGCACGGAAAACGTGGACTGGAGGCCGGACTGGATCACCCCCATCCAGGGGGGGGTGGTTCCCCATGCCCATCCAGGGGAGAACGTGTCAGACCCTGGGCAGGAAGCCAATCTATCGCTGGACACACACTCACTCACACACACACTCTATGGGGCAATTTGGAGAACTCTGTTGACCTTGATCCATGTTTTTGGACTGCAGGAGGAAACCGGAGAACCCGGAGGAAACCCACGAGGACACGGGGAGGACATGGAATCTCCACCCAGATTGGGATTCGAACCGGGAATCCCTAGCAATGAGACGAGAGCAAAGTGACCACTAAGCCACCGCGCCGCTCACCTAAATTCCACCTAAAGATAATCTGATCTAATCCGGGACTACGGTTACATAACGAAGACGCTGGTTCAAAGAGACCAGTTAGAACCGGTTTTATGTCTTAAATTAACCAAAAGCAGCATTTATATTAAATAAATAAATAAAGTCAGTTCAGTTTATTTCCCCCACAGCGCAGGTTTTATTTGGGTGGTGCACTGCGGTGACGAGGACGTTGCACCACCTCTGAAAACAGTCCATCACCCGAACATGTCTGCAGCGTCCTGTGATGACCACTGATGGAGGATTAGAGAATGAATAACAAACTGTGATGCGGGTGGATTCTCAGGTGGTGGAGTGGACACCCACATTCTGTGATGTTACTGTGTCTCCCAGGGTGAACCGTTGTGTGTCCTGCGATCAACTGGCAACCTGTTCACCATGCTTCTCTGGGTGTCCTGTGACTGCTGGGATAGGCTCCAGTACCCTCGCAAACTGCTTGTATGAATAATTGAAGTGTGAACGCGTCTGGGGACGAAGCTATTAAAATAATAATAATACAAATTAAAGAAACATATATACAATTAGGCACGGTGGCTTAGTGGTTTAGCATGTTCTCCTCTCAGCACTAGGGATTCTCGGTTCGAATCCCCATCTGGGTGGAGTTTCCATGTCCTCCCCGTGTCCGCGTGGGGTTCCTCCAGGTTCTCCCACAGTCCTCCCACAGTCCAAAAAAACATGGATCAAGGTCAATTGAATTCTCCAAATTGCCCCATATAGAGTGTGTGTGAGTGTGTGCCCAGCGATGGATTGGCGCCCTGTCCTGGGTCTATCTGCCCAGCGCCCAAAACGTTCTCCCCTGGATGGGCATGGGGAAACCCCCCCCTCCCCCCCGCAACCCTCATAGAGGATAAAGCGGAAGATAATGAATGAATGAATGAATATATACAATTAGGCAGGGTGGCTTAGTGGTTTAGCATGTTCTCCTCTCAGCGCTGGGGATTCCCGGTTGAATCCCCATCTGGGTGGAGTTTCCATGTTCTCCTCGTGTCCGCGTGGGTTTCCTCCGGGTTCTCCGGTTTCCTCCCACAGTCCAAAAACATGGATCAAGTCAATTGAATTCTCTAAATTGCCTCATATAGAGTGTGTCTGTGTGAGTGAGTGTCCAGTAATAGATTGCCCCCCTGTCCTGGGTGTATCTGCCCAGCGCCCGAGACGTTCTCCCCTGGATGGGCATGGGGAACCCTAATAGATGATAAAGCGGAAGATAATGAATAAATGAATGAATATATACAATTATTTTAAATTATTCACAGAACAATTTGAAACACAATGACGATTCTGGAAGACGAGACTGCCGCCGCCGCCGCCGCCGCCGGTGAGGACGGAGACGAGGATGATGGTGGCGTTTCCATGACGAATGATGACTATTTTGGTCCCAGGTTTTTTGTTCTGTACTTTACATCTTCCTCTTATTATATGAATTTGACATTTGGCACGGCCTCGTGTTCCCACACACACACACACACACACACACACACACACACTCTGTGCTGGCTCAGGGAACAGGGAGGAGAGGATGTAAACAGGGGGACGTGTCTGCATCTTGTTGTGCTCATCAGGAAGCGAGAGCATCAGTCATGTCAGACTCTCGCAGGAAGCTGCGAGGACACTGAGAACATGGGATCAGAGTCGAGACTAATTCGGTTAACAGTCCCGTCCCCGTCCTCCCCGCGCCGGGCGGCTGTGCGATGGAGGCCGCGGCTGCTGAGGGAGGAGACGAGGTCCAAGATCAAAAAGGTCAGATTGGTGAGGAAGCCTTGACCACGACGTCCTCAGACCTCAAGGTGCCAAAAACATTGCCATTCGTCCCCTGGGCCGAGACCACTCCCCCCCCCCGACAGGAAACCGTTTCCATGGATACGGTCAGATACGTCTCCACACACACGGGAGACTCGGTATCTGTAACTCCCGTCACGTTCGATAGATGCTGAAACTCACACGGACGCACAAAGGACCTTTGTCCACTCAGCCCCGGGGACCAGGATGTGAGGCAAGAGCACTAATCACGGCGCCACCACGGCAGCCTGCGATTACAAACCACACGACCTTGATCTGAATTGTGGACATGACAAGTCCTCATGGAGTTTGTAGTTCTTACCCTCTGTTCGTCCACATACTCTGGTTAGTACACTTTGGTATGTTCTCCGATTATCAGGACCCGCAGGGCAGGTATCAGTAGGGTGGTGGATGATTCTCCATACTGCAGTGACACTGACACGCTGGGAGTTTCATTTATTCATTATCTCCTGCTTATCCTCTATTGGGGTCGCGGTGGGGTTCCCCATGCCCATCCAGGGGAGAACGTCTCGGGCGCTGGGCAGATAGACCCAGGACAGGGCGCCAATCCATTGCTGGGCACACACTCACTCACACAGATACACTCTATATGGGGCAATTTTGAGAATTCAATTAACTTGTTCCATGTTTTTGGACTGTGGGAGGAAACCGGAGAACCCGGAGGAAACCCACGCAGACACGGGGAGAACATGGAAACTCCACCCAGATGGGGATTCGAACCGGGAATCCCTAGCGCTGAGAGGCGAACGTGCCAACCACTAAGCCACCGTGCCGCCCGCTGGGAGTTTAAACCCTGTAAACACTGGTACACACATGGTCACCTTATTGCGCCACCTTGTGGATGTGGAATCAGTGACAGTGGGTCACGGGCAGTGCTTTATATTCAATGGGTTTGGATTTGTGTAAAAAGTTTCCATGAAGAACTTTGCAGATAAGGCACCTGGCCACGGGGCAAGATAGTGTAGCTGTAGGAGGTAGTGCGCACACACACACACACACACACACACACACACACACACACACACACTAGATTTGAAGGGTACTTGACCTTGTAGCAGGGCGTTTGTCGCTTTATATCTCGGTCTGAAGGATTCCGTGAAGCCGGAAATACAGATTTATGGCCATGTTCCTGTTTCTTACAATGAATGTGATATGATCTGGTATAAACACACACAAACACACAAACACACACACACACACACAAACACACAAACACACACACCCAGCCACGGTGTTCACATCATTTCCCCTTAAAATATTTACCAACTGAAGCTGATAAACTGAGAAAAAAATTAATAAAAAATGACAGGAACCTGGAAGACGGAGTTCAGTACAGAACCCTGTGTCCTCCGTCTGGGTTCATGGTGTCCCTACAAAGGGGACAGCATCACCCAGCATCCCTCCCGACCTTTTAATCAGCCGGGTCAGGGGGTGGGGGGGGGGTCAGTCATCCACTGAGGTACGTAGGGAGGCGCGCGGGAACGGATACGATGGAGCCTGTGTGGGAGAGACGGATGGCTCTGTACTCTGTAACCCCCCCCCCCTTAAAAAAAAAAGAAAAGAAATAAATAAAAGAAAAGCAGGCGTCGTTCAGACTTTAGTACCAAGAAACTTTTAATAAATAATTAATCATTATTCCGATTTGTACACGTTCAATATTCATATATTACAACGTCTTTAGGCACGAAGAAGAAGAAGATGATGAAGAAGATGAAAGCACATTCTGCTTCCCTCGGAGCGACACGAGGGTGCAGGAGAACCCGGACTGTGGTCATGTGACTGCGGGACATAACCGATGGCAACGCAAAAACGATCGAACGGGGACGGCAGCACGAACGAGTTCCCGCGCTTCAGACCGATACGGGAAGCGAGATTAATTAACGAGGACGCCGAAGACGCTTTTCATTTGTAATCTGGACTTTAAGTCTGCTCCCATGATCCCCTGTCCTTCGGTCTGTGTCTGTCCGTCCCACCTGATCAGTCCAGTCCAGGCCGGGGGCGTCCCCCACTCGGACCTGCGGCCTCTCCCGTCCTCTGTCCTTCAGTCTGTTGGTCTGGCATCTCACAGCCCTTTAGTCGTCATTTCAGCCTGTCCCTTCCGTGAGTCCACTCATTGTCCATCAGAGCGACTGGAAGCACATCTCTGTAACGGCATCGACAGCCCACCCACCCGTCTGTCAGTTTTATTTGACCCCTTCCCGGCCGTCTCTCTCTCTTTCTCGGACACTAACCCGATTACCGGAGGAGTGTTGTCCACATCACCGGCAGGACATTGGGCGGCGGGTTCGACGACGGCACGCACCGAGGACTGACGTACGATCCAGAGACACGGAACACACGGCGCTGACAGAAAACGAACACACTTCTCCTGGCACGTGAGGGAGAACATACCAATGACACCAACAGCTCGGGACACCAGCTTCATCAACGCCGACTGTAACCACCGTTGCCGCAAACGGGGCGTGTCTGTGATGTTATGAATCCTGAGCGCAGAACGTCAGGACGGGAGGAAGCGGTGGGGGGGGGGGTTTGGCACCGGAACGTGATCACGGAACCCACTCAGCGAGGACGCGTCTTCATTCGGGTTCCAAACGCAGCGCACGTCCAAGAGAACGCACGGGCCGCGTAACCGCGGGCGACGACGCCATTCGGCACGGGTTCGAATCACACACGGCTTTAAAAAAATTTTTTTATAAATAAATGTAAAAAAAAAAAAAAAAAAAAAAAAGATACCCACGATGCACGGCAGCACATCCACGACCCAACCGTCATGGTTCGAATCTCCCATAATGCACTGCTGCATGATGTGACCCAACAACAAGGCTGAGTTAAAGCCAGCTGCTTGGTTACATGATGGGGGGGGGGGGCGGCGATTGCCATCATGCACTGCGGGGCAAAAGTCTACAGTGCGATGAGAAGGACCGGTAAGAACTACAAAACCCATAATGCACCGCAGCAAGTCAGGCGACCTCATGGTGAACTTCTGAACCCAGAATGCAGATCAAAGAGCGGCGCTGCAACAATGTATCTGAGAGACGGGTCAGCCGACTACCCACGATGCACCGCTCAAATCGCAACACCGCAGTTCTGACAGTAAAACTCAAAACAGAGCATCCACTGGGCACTTGTGCACTACGTAGGGCGTAGGGAATAGGGCTTAGGGCGCGGTGTTTCGGACCCGACCGCGTGACCCCCGCAGACGCCGCCGTATAAAAACGAAGTGTAAAGCATCTGACGGAGCGTCTATAGAAAAACAAACCGTTAATTATTTACAACTTGATAAAAAAAATTAAGATTGTGTGTGTGTGTGTGTGTGTGTGTGTGTGTCCCGTAACGCCAGCATCACACACACACGTTGCAAACCACAAGGCCGAACGAGGTCAGTATGGTTAAAAAAAAAAAACTAAATTCTGTGGGAGTTTGAGTTGGCAGGAGGCGGAGTCATCGGCCAATGTCATGCATTTCTCCCACAAACTCCGCCCCCGTTGTTTTTAAAGTGGGTGGAGCCGTGGTATGCTGCGTTTTGATGCGTGGAAATCGGGGCGTTGGGCGCTAAAGCTCAATTTTGTGCTTGATTGCCCCTCGTATGGGGGGGGGGGGGACTTTAATTCCCTGGCTAAAGCTTACTGTGGGTGGAGCCTAACGTGGCACCCAGCACTGAGGCGCCATCTCGAGAGCCACCCTTAATTAGTATGCATGTGGGTTGTGAGATAACAAGGCGGAGCCAAAGTGATAAGCTCCACCCTAAAAAATGTGGTAGTGGGCGGAGCCATACCACTCTGCTGTCTAGTTAAGGCATGTCCTCCCTACAGACCTTCACCCATCGGATGTCTGGTGTCGTTGAGATGGCAATGGGCGGAGTTATTATTATTATTATTTTTATTTAGCGCCGCCCTACAGGTTCACCCTGATATGTTGAAGATGGCAGTGGGTGGCATCCTACACTGTTGTAAGGCTCCACCCCATGGTGTGTCACTGGGCGGAGTCATGTACTATTACCTATTCGTATTTTTTCCCCCAGTCTCCACCCAAACATGCAAATCGGTCAGCCACCCATCACAGGCTCCACCCTTAGCCTTGAGTTTACAGTGGGCGGGGTCAGACAAGGCTGACAGACTCAAACGCTCACAGCATCCAATAGAGGCCTGTTTTTTTATACACAGACTCCGCCCCAACGTGAGTTTTGGCTAATACTGGGTGGAGTCATATACAAACAGAGGGCGTATGTCATCACAGGCTCCACTCTGATGTACATATAAGGTGGAAGTGGGTGTGGTCATACACTGTCATCCAACAGAGGCTCTTTTCCATCACAGGCTCCACCCTGAGGGGCGTGTGCGTGACCCTGGCTGACGCCGGTGTGTTTTTTGTAGCCGCCCGGTCGAAGAGACAGCGCGTTGTGCTCGGGGATGAACAGCGCCACCAAGAGGGAGAGAAGGACAGAGCACGCCCCAAACAGGAACGGAGGACCGGGGATGATGGCACTCTGAGGGAACGAGAGACAGAGAGAGAGGGACGTCAACGGAACCATTGAGCACTAAAAAACTTCACAGGCTCCGCCCCGAGGGGCGTGTGTGTGACTCACAGGACAAAACACATGTGATCTGTACATACAGGATGTTTTTGGATGGATGTGCATACAAACGGACCTCATCGGTGGGGTTGGCCATGTTGGGTTTGGGATCTTTGCCGACGCCTCCAGCAGCATCGAGCTCGTTCAGCTCCACGTGGAACAAATAGAACACAAAACCGTACAGAGCAGGACCGAGTCCGTTACAGAGCCCCCTGATCCCTGTGATCATCCCCTGAACCACTCCTAACACAAAAACAGAGATGTGAACGCCACATAGTGCAGCAATCAATAATACAATCAAATATTAATAGCGCATCTGATGTGTGTATACACACATGCACACACACATATATATACATATATATATACACACACGTCTATATATATATAGAGCACACAGTACACATACTTGTGTGTATATATTACACAGTGTGTTTATAGTGTGTGTGTGTGTATATATGTATGTATGTATATATATATATATATATATATATATATATATATATATATATGTGTGTGTGTGTGTGTGTGTGTGTGTGTGTGTGTATGTTGTATAGTGTATATATGGACCTTGTTGGTCTGGATCAGCGTTGCGGGACACGATGGCACTGATGGCTGGGAATGTGATGCTGGACATTGCAGCTACTGCACCTGCAGCCCACATCATCCTACACACACACACACACACACGGTTAATGCTAATCAATAAAACGAGTCGGGTCCGGCGCACCGAGCGGCTGTAACTCACCAGGGCTGCGAGCCGAAGCCGTACCAGGCGAGCTGCAGGATCTGGAAGCCCAGTCCCAACAGGATGGTGTTTTTATTACCGATGGAGCGCATCAACACACCCAGCACCACCGTCTGCGCACACACACACCAGATCAATCAACCACATCAAAAAAAACAACAATCTGTTAAACGGCATGAATGAAAATTATTATAATTTCATTATAAATCAGCATTATCACACACACACACACACACACCTGGGCCAGTATGGAGAGGATTCCTACTACTGCAATGAAGGCTGCAACCGTTTCTGAGGTGAAACCAATCACCTGTGCAATGAGAAAGAGACAGATTTTTTTTTTTGTCCGACTCTTTATGCTGTCGTCTGTGTGTTTTGGTCATTCCGGGTGAGGGCGTCATGTCCGCCGGTGCGGTACCTGTCTCAGGTAGAGGAAGAAGCTGGAGTACTGCCCAGCCTCGGGCAGGTAAGAGAGGAAGACTGTAATACAGATCAGCAACACTGTAGAGTCCTGACCCACCTTCCTGAGAGACTGCAGCATAGGGGGTAGGGGGGGTAAATATTATTTCATACACGGGGTGGATTTTGCATTTTATCAACATAAATTAGAAACAGCCAAGTGTAGGATTTAAACGGGGCGTATGATTGGCTGCCTAAACATCATGTCATATGGTCACAGTGCTGTTTAATATATAAATATATACACATCATGGCTTTTTTGTGCATCTGTGTGTGTGTGTGTGTGTGCGCGTAAGACGCACGGCGAACGGATCGGCCTGCTCCCAGGAGATTGGCGCCCCCCAGGACGCCGGCCTCATTTTCTCTGGCAGGGACTCCGGGACGGCCACCAGGATGAAGGCGATGTCCAGCAGCGCGATGGCCGACGCCAGGATCACCACCAGGGTGTCGCCGTACTCCTGAGACAGATACGCGCCGATGGCGGGACTCGTCACCAGACTGGCGGCGAAGGTGGCGGACACCTGCGGAGACACCAGAGAGATTTCGCCATGAAGACACGGGGCTCGGTCAACGCGGTGACCGAGGCGGCGATGCTTACCAGGCCGTACGCCGTGCTCCTCTCGTGCTCCTGCGTGATGTCAGCGACGTAAGCGAAAATCACGGAGAACGTCACGGCAAACACCCCCGACATGGAGATTACGGCGAAGTACCACCTGCACAGTGATGTCATAATTCAGTTAAGTGATGATAAACATAAAAATAAAGGACCTTAAGGTGACTGTGTGTGTGTGTGTGTGTATGAGTGTGTACCAGGGGCTGATTTTCATCAGTGGAATGGGTGCACAGGTGAAGAAGACTGTGAGCAGCAGGAATGACTTCCGACCCCAAACATCAGACAGCGCGCCGATGAGGGGTGCACTAAGAAACGACAGCAGACCCTAAACACACACACACACACACACACAGTCATATTAAGGTGTTGGAGGAAGCATAACATTTCCTAGGCCCACCCCATAAGAGTAATAATACGGGTGAGGGGGCGGGGCTTCGATTTATCCACAGAATGAGTGGCGGAGTACAGTAGGGCACGGTGGCTTAGTGGTTTGGCATGTTCCCCTCTCAGCACTAGGGATCCCCGTTTCGAATCCCCATCTGGGTGGAGTTTCCATGTCCTCCCCGTGTCCGCGTGGGTTTCCCCCGGTTTCCTCCCACAGTCCAAAAACATGGATCAAGCTCAATTGAGTTCTCCAAATTGCCCCATATAGAGTGTGTGTGTTTGTGTGAGTGTGTATCTGCCCAGCGCCCGAATCATTCTCCCCTGGATGGGAGAACCCCCACACCCCCACCCCCCGGAAGATAATGGATGGATGATTGGTGTCTCTTGGGTGGTGGATGGTGCTGATGCTGCCGAATGATCTCAGGGTCTCAAATCTACATCGGGTTTCATTTCCCACCAGAACATTAGAACCCGAGGCCGCGTCCTACAGAGTGAAACCGGCGTGTTATCGGTCCATCTCAACCTCGGCGTGTTTACAGTAAACAGCGCCTGCGTGGGACTCACCTTGACTCCGTGAATGAGTCCGTTCATCAGGAATGTGTGCTGAGGGAACGTCTGGTGTAGAACCTGGAACCCACACAGAGAAATCAAAACCATTTCTGTAGACCATCAACGAGAAGGTCATTAAAACTCGGTCATTTAAAACAAAGGCTTAATGTGGAAACGTGATTATCTTTTAATAAATGGATTTGGGGTGCAGTTCAAGTCCATGATCTGGGACAGTCGGCGCTTCGGTTTCGTTTAACCCGCCAGCAGGGGGCGTGCTGCTGGAAGGCCAATATAAAAAAAAAAAAAATTCTATTGTCTTTTTTTGGCCTGTAAGATAAACCTTCTTATTAAGGAAGCTGAATTAAACATTAGGTCCAGCGCTTTGACCAATCAGAGAAGAGTATAGGTGTGTGTGGAGTGGGGGAGGTTTTTGATTCCGGTGTAGGTTTACCGTGAGCATGGGCGTGGTGAGGAGACCCCAAGCAAAGAACTCGAGGAAGATGACCACCACCGCATGGTACACACTCGGCTCGCCCATCCCTTGTGGCTAAACACACACACACACACACACACAGAGAGAGAGAGAGACTTAAAATCCTGATGATGTTAAACAAGAGTCCAATGTCAAGTTCTGTGTGGACCAATCAAGTACTTCCATGCCAAACCTACCTGTCTGGACCTTGTTTATATGATGGAATAGAATAGGGCCTTCCCTAAACTGTTGTTGTGGACACAACGTTTCCCAACTGCATGAATGGGGGTTCGATTTTTTGCATCTGTGTGAATATAGCAGCTGAATTCAGTGATTAGAGGCGTGTCCTCATGCCTGCTGATATATAGTGTGATATGTGAGGACTTAGAGCGCCCTCTGGTGAAAACGTGGTACTGCATGTGTAGTACAGGACAAAATGAAGCCAAAATTAATCATGTTACTAAATTAAAATTTAAACTAATATTGGGTCTTTATTCAGTGGGGGTGGGGTGGGGGGGGCGATATTCCTATGACTGGAACCACAATGTGGAATTTACATGGACCATGGACCCCTTTTCTTTCTGAGGTCCAAAGACAGTGGAAGAGGTCCAGCAGCCCGAATGCAACTCAGCACTCCTGTCCAATATCAGTGCCCCCCCCCACATACATACACACTGAAATCTGATGAAGAATGTATTAAAGTCCAGGAGCAGATCAACTGCAGGTTTAATATTTACTCCTAAAGCAAAGTGTGGCGGTGTCCGTGTGAAACAGGTCAGCTGACGAGGGGCAACGAACTGCACGGGGGTCAAAGCCGTACACAAACCATGTCCAACCACCGAGCCACGGTTACTACAGGAGACCGGCGGCAGGTTCAGACACGTCCTCTGAACGGCGGCTCAAAGCGAAAGCTCGGGGTGAGAGACACCTCCGCAGTCCTCGTTCAGAGAGGAACTCCAGGGACGGAGCAAAAACCTGACGCAAGATCAGACGCATGACTAAAGTCCTGTTTCTTCACCCAGGTTTTGCGCCATGACCCCCGCCCCCTCCCCTCCCCAGATTATTGTTTGGGTTCCTCTGTGTTCCTGCGCGAACGCTTCACTGTTTATTTAAGAATTGAATAAAGACGGCTTCAACCCCTGGCTTTGTTTAATTACCGCAGTGGGCGTCGGAACCGGAGCCCAGACAACATTCATAGGTTTATTACTGCATTACACAAACCGAGCTGATCAGGGTCAACGACCTCATACAGGAGAACAACAGGCTGCCCGGTCCTTGAACCTCTGCTCACCGAGCAAAACCTAAACACCTGAGATATGTGCAGCACCACACTGAGCTTCCACTTCTTCAGAGTGAACCTCTGTGTTGTAAAGTGTATGATTCAGTGTGTGGTTTCTCAAGACCTCAAACTGAAAAGACAAATAAGGCATTAAATCTGACGTCCCTTTACCGTCCTGACTCATCTCAGCCTGTCCTGAGTATCCTCATCCGTCACCCCGACCACAAATCTCCTCTTTGGCCTTCCTCGCCTCCTCCAATCCTCCTCGGCCAGACAGTAGCCCGATTTCCAGCAGAACCCCGGAGGTGCAGGCTGGTAGCTCGGGCCTTTTTCACCCTTTCTAAGAATCCAGACTTAGGACACTTATAAAGATCCATTTTTATTTTTCATTTTATTTATTTATATACATTATTTTTATTGTGTATATATATAGATTTCTAATTCTATTTAAAATTTTTCCAAGTTTTGTTTAAATCTCTTCTAATAACTGGATACCTTTTTCACCCGTCTTCTGTACCTGCTGCTGAGAATGTGAATTCCCCCATTGTGGGTCAAATAAAGGTTTATCTTACGTTATCTTATCTCATCTAAAAGTACACTTTTACAATCCTCCCTAATAGCCAGGCTTCCCAAAAACTGTCCTTACGGAGCATACAAGTGACCAAGAGCTTAATTTACACACCAGTGGAACTCAAATCCTCCTTGGCCCAACACTAGCCTGATTTCCAGCAGAACCCCGGAGGCGCAGGCTGGTAGCTCGGGCCTAAGACAGCCTTTACACCCTTCCATATGTAACCCTCCCTAGGTTTCCAGATTTAGGACACTAATAAGGATATATAAAAGTACACTTAAACAAACCCTCCCTAATAGCCAGGCTTCCCAAAAACTGTTCTTACGGAGCATACAAGTGTCGAAGGGCTTAATCTACACACCTGTGGAACTCAAAACACAGAAGCTCGCATCCTAACACTCTAACCCTTATAAAATGTAGAACGCTGGGTCATAATCAAACCCGCGCACACTCATAGGTCCTCTAGATTTTACCTGAAGATGATTAATGAATTAATTCTGTGATTTAACTGATTATTGGTCACGTGTCTCGCCCAGCTGCTTCACCAGATGTGACCCCTTATTACACACGGACAGCTGTTGCGCTTTATGACGACATGCAAAAGCACTTATGACGTATTAGTAACGAGGCTTTGTGTCGTGTAGATTAATGAATAAAGCGATAATGACGTCAGCTGTGACATGTAACCGAGAGACGTGAAAAATGTAAACAACAAAAAAAAAATGACGTGGCTGTTTCGGTTCATTAAAGCAGCGTTACGTGTGTGTGTGTGCGTGTGTCGACATACACGAAACAATTGTAAACGATAAAAAAAAGATAATTAATAGTAAAAAATTTAAACGGCGAATATATATCCGGAATGTGGAGAGTGACAGCGTTAGCTTTAGCATTAGCATTGGCCGGGAAGAGTAGTGATAATGATACTCACGCTGCCTCCATCTTTAATAATAATCTTTTTCGCCAGCAGGATGCTGCGGTTCAACCGCTTTTTCTTCTTTTTCTCGCCGGTCATCGTGAACTGGGGGCCATTCTTTCTGGGGGGGAACTGGGGGGAGGCTCCGTGACATACAGCGCTCCCACCATCAGCGCCGCGGTTCCTCTGAGCGCACCCGCTTTCCCCCGCCACACCCGTATTGCGTAAACCCCGCCTCTCGCGACCCCATTGGTCGAGGGAAACGATTTCACGAGTGCGGTTGGCTAGCGCGATTACACCTGCTGCGCCGCAATTGGTCGACGTCGCCCATCGGCCACAAATGGCTAAACCAAATATGGATTCTGATTCCAGAATTCACGCCTACGTTCGCAGGGCGGCACGGCGCCGCTTAGTGGTTCAGCATGTTCTCCTCCCGGCGCTCCCCATCTGGGTGGAGTTTCCATGTCCTCCCCGTGTCCGCGTGGGTTTCCTCCGGTTTCCTCCCACAGTCCAAAAAACATGGATCAAGCTCAATTGAGTTCTCCAAATTGCCCCATATAGAGTGTGTGTGTGTCTGTGTGAGTGAGTGAGTCAGTGTGTGCCCAGCGATAGATTGCCCCCTTGTCCTGGGTGTATCTGCCCAGCGCCCGAGATGTTCTCCCCTGGATGGACATTGGGACCCCCCCCCCCACGCCCCTAATAGAGGATAAAGCGGTTTACATTCGCAGGCCATCGTTATAACGTTTTATTTGCTCGACGTAATTTATAGCTCCACTTTGTTTATCTGTTCGTCCACATGCTCTGTTAGTCTGAAATACTTTGAACTTTGCTGGTCAGCACCCTCAGTGGGGGGGGGATGATGACACTGACGTTGTGGTGTTGCATTATTGTGTGTTGCTTTGGTAGCTTTAAAGGCTTTTAAACCTTGTATCCACTCCCTAATAGAGTGTCTATGGGTTTTGTCATTCATTCATTCATTATCTTCCGCTTTATCCTCTATTACGGTCGCAGTGGGGTTCCTCATGCCCATCCAGGGGAGAAGGTTTCGGGCAGATACACCCAGGACAGGGCGCCAATCTATCACTGGGCACACACTCATTCACACAGACACACACTCTATATGGGGCAATTTGGAGAACTCAATTGACTTGATCCATGTTTTTGGACTGTGGGAGGAAACCGGAGAACCCGGAGGAAACCCACGCGGACACGGAGAGAATGTGGAAACTTCACCCAGATGGGGATTCGAACCGGGAATCCTTAGCGCTGAGAGGAGAACGTGCTAAACCACTAAGCCACCGTGCCCCTTGGGGTTTTGTCACTGCCTAAAAAAAAACTTCTAAAAATCAGTTTGGACTTCAGGCATCAAGATAAAGAAAGAAAGAAAGAAAGACATCAGAAGGTCTTCTGCAGGTGTGTCCTGAGACCCTCAAATAAAAATAAAAATTATTTTTTTGTGCTTTGTAGTGCAAATGAATAAAGCACAACATAGGCGATGATTTTTTTTGTTTTGTACAGATTTGTCCATGTGCACAGGGTTTATCAGCTGTTAATGAATGTAATAGAATGAGAAAAAAACGGTACATCTGTATATCTGCTTTTTAATAAAGTTTACATATAAATTGACAGGTTTTCACTATAAAACCCAACATATCACGTGATCCGTACATACTGGTTTCTCTTTTTTTACAAGAACCACTCATTTATCACAGAGATAATTACAGGGTTCGAACTGAACACAACACGGCTGTCAGTAAGATCTCACTGTAAAAAAAAACAACAAAAAAAAACTGCTATTCACATAAAAAATATAATAACCATAATCACAAACATGACATGAATTAAACATGGGTGTCTGTACAGCACGGTTTTCCTAGGACGGTAATGCCAAATAAACTAAACACCGTATATCTATTGCAGTTTCTTATATATCTTTAACACTTCTGCTTATCTGTAGTGAAAATGTACAGATTTAAAAACCTAGGAAAATTTTTATGTTGCAAACAGTTTTGTAGTCCATCATTGCATCATCTGAATTTGGCTTCATTTCGGCTTCGGCTTTGTTGAAAGAGGATTTACTGGATTAGTTGCTTTGAAAAATACATTTAACTTAATCTTATTCTGGACATTGAATAATACACGTATACCAGAACCACGGTACCAAAAGCCAGCGTCTCCTGACCATCAGTCTCCAATAGCTGAACACAGTGACCTCCTCCAAAAGCACAGTGCTGCAGCATGAAGAGGCCAAGGCGGTCATGGACCTCATCCTCACTGGCTAAATGGTTTCAAGTGATAGGATGGAGATGTCTAGTGTATGGAGGATTAACGATAATTTAAAAAAAAGGACCAACAGACAGTGAATGATGCAAAAAATTGCTGATCTATTAATTTTTATCTTATACCAGTCCACCCAGATTGGGATTAGAACCTGGATTCCCAGCACTGAGAGAAGAACATGCTAACCACTAAGCCACCGTCTGTCCTATCAAAGTCCTAAAAGTCAAAATCATTTGCTGGAATTTTGGTTGCAGGCTCCATGACCAACCCAAAATACTGAAACTCGGAACCTGGTCGGATGATTACCAGCTCTCTGGGTCGTTTGTGTTTACTGTCTTGTGTCGGCTCTTGTTTCAAGAAAAGAAGAACATGCAAATTAATTCACAGAGCTCGCCATGTAAACATATTGTGGACATCCTGCAGCACTTGGTAGATATAGGAACAGACAACGGTCCGTCTCCGTGGATCTCCGGATTTTTTTCTGATCAGAAACTATATCTCGTCGTCTATGAAGGGGATGTCGAGTTCGGTGAAGCGAGTCTGTAAGTCTGAATCCTGACTGCTGAGCGACGGGACGGATGATGTTTGGCCCTCGTGGATAGACGTTAACCGAGTGCACCCTGGTGTCTGTTTGGGGAGCCGGACAGGAGGTTTTAATGGCACTTTCGTCTTTTTTTGACCTGAAATTAGACACATAGAGATATAAATAATACATTAATTAAGTTCCGTTAGTCTGGTATTAAATAATATCTGCTGATGAGTGTGTGTAGCTCCAAAGCAGTTTTAATGCTCGCATGATACAGAGGGCCCCACAACCAAGCTGCAGCAGATAAACAGCGACGTAGAACAAACTAAAGGTCTTCAGAAAGCTTGTGATTAAGCCGGAGCGGTGGTCAGCTCTGTACACGTTGCCCGGGCAGCAATTGGGGTTAGGGTGGCACCAGGAATCGAACCGGGGAAGGTTGGTTCCATAACCACAAGCCTAAAGCATAGTCCCGACGACCGCACCCCAGGGATGAAGCGTCCATCTTCAGGCTGCAGCATGCAAAAGGGTCACACGGGGGACGTTCAAAACGCACCTGTCTCGGTTACTGACCTTCCGAACCCAACAGTGAGACGTTCTCCACCAGCGGACTCTCCAAGCTCACCACCGACTCGCTGTCCAAGGTCTCGTTGTCGGACGTGTCCGGGTCCAGGTCGGGCAGCCTGTAGGCCAGATTGTGTCTGAAACACATCCATGAAGCAGATGAGTCTGATGTTCACAGGGCTCACATGGACGCAGGTCACATGGTCGTCTTATAGTTTCCGAATTTAAGATGGAAGGGTGGGAGGTGAGGAACCGATGGCTTACTTCTCCTGCTTTAGAGATTTGATTCTATCCAACAGCGTCTTCTCCACGTCCTGACCCGGACCGTTCTCAGACATGTCCTGCTGATTCTTTGGATTCTCTACAATCTTTAAAAAGAGAATTATATATATATTAATGGAAATTTGTCAATATTACAGGGGGTGAGGGTGAAGATGTGGGGGGTTATTAAGACACTCCATAATGATGCCCCTGGTTTTTTTTAATAAAACGTGTCATGTCCATATAAGGCCAAATATTTGACAGCACTGTTGCTAAAGTTAAAGGCTCAGTATGTAGAATTAGTGGCATCTAGTGGTGAAATACCAGATTGCAACCAACTCAGTACACTTCTGTTTAAATCATTTTAGGATGATTATACACTAATAAAAACAAAATAAGTTAATTTAAACAGAGTTTTTTTTAAAATAAAATTAATTAAAGCAGTGCATTTTCTAATCACCAGAGGGCACCACAGCATTCACTTACTGTGTTCTGCCTCCTCAGTTTGAGTTCATTGACAGCGAGAGCTTCAGCGTGTTCGAGCTGCTGGATCTCCTTCATCTTCTCCTCATACTTTCTGGTCTGTTCCTGAATCAGCAGTTCCAAACATCTGCATGCACAAAAAAAAGGCTCCCTGAACACTTAGAATTGATTAATATGTGAATTTAATCTAGACACAAATGAAAGACGACTTGCAGTTTATGTTGTGAGTGAAATCAGTAAGGCAGAAGCTCACAGTGTTGTTTTGGGCAAATCTCTGATGCTGAGCAGCGGGTCGGAGAAGTCCGGACATCGAAGGACGCAGGGGGCGAAGACGATCGCCAGAGCGTTAGCAGACATTCGATTGTGGGCTTCTTCCTTCACCACTCTGTAAAAAAAAAAAAACTGCACTTTAAAAACAACTGCGTGTGATTTGAGACATGTCCACTGTGGACTGATTACACATATTTGCACTATCTAGGGAATAGGGAGTGTGGTTTGAGACATGTCCACTATGGACTGATGACATATATTTGCACTATCTAGGGAATAGGGAGTGTGGTTTGAGACATGCCCATTATTGACTGATGACATATATTTGCACTATCTAGGGAATAAGGAGTGTGGTTTGAGACATGTCCACTATGGACTGATGACATATATTTGCACCCTCTAGGGAATAGGGAGTGTGGTTTGAGACATGCCCATTATTGACTGATGACATATTTGCACTATCTAGGGAATAGGGTGTGTGGTTTGGGACATGTCCTCTTTTGACTGTATTTTTTATTTGCCCTATCTAGGTAACAGGGTTTGTGGATGTGGGACATGTCTAGTAAGAATTTATACTGGGCTACACTGATCTAGAGTAATTTGGGACATGTCCACAGTGGAAACAATGGTCTCTAACATACTGAGTGTGATTTGAGACACACCCACACCGGTAGAAGGTTTGTGTATATAGTGAAGTATAATTGAATGACTATGTAGTGAGCATTGTGTTATTTGGGACAGGTCCCTCATGATGTTGGGGAGGGGGGTGTTCAGCTCACCGGACGAGGTGGAAGATCAGTCTCTCCAGCGTGCTGAAGTTGAAGGACGGGAGCACCTCTAACTTTTTGTAAATGGCTCGCAGCCGCTCGCTTTTCTCCCGAGTGTCTGTTAATGAGACGGAAGGACACGGTCAGCTCGCTGCCCACAACAAACTCATGATTTGGACAAAGCACAGGTGAGGGGGTGGGGGCGTACCCGCGGCGCACAGGAAGTCGTTGTACAGGTTAAAGGTCATCAGAGGTTCAGGTAATTCTCGTAACCAGGATTTAATTAAGCCGGTGACGGTGTGAATCTGATAATTATCCAAACAAACACTCTGCGGATCTGAAACACAATCAACAGAACAGGGTTCATTCATCCATTATCTTCAGCTTCATCCTCTATTAGGGTCGCGGTGGGGGGGGGGGGGGTTCCCCATGCCCATCCAGGGGAGAACGTTTCGGGCGCTGGGCAGATAGACCCAGGACAGGGCGCCAATCTATCGCTGGACACACACTCACTCACACAGACACACTCTATATGGGGCAATTTGGAGAACTCAATTGACTTGATCCATGTTTTTGGACTGTGGGAGGAAACCGGAGAACCCGGAGGAATCCCACGGGGACACGGGGAGAACATGGAAACTCCACCCAGATGGGGATTCAAACCGGGAATCTCTAGCGCTGAGAGGAGAACATGCTAAACCACTAAGCCACCGTGCCGCCCCAGAACAGGGTTATCAAACTGAAAAAAACTAAATAACAACAAAATTAATTCAACAGGGGCAACAGGTTCTCCGGTTTCCATCCACAGTCCAAAAACATGGATCAAGGTCAATTGAGTTCTCCAAATTGCCCCATATAGAGTGTGTATGTGTGTGTGAGTGTGTGTCCAGTGATAGATTGCCCCCCCTGTCCTGGGTCTATCTGCCCAGCGCCCGAAACGTTCCCCCCTGGATGGGCATGGGGAACCCATAATAAATAAAATAAAAGGTAAATAAAAGGTAGAGCGGCTGTGAGGGAGGTAAAGGCGTTGGCCGTGCCTCGTGTCCTCCCCGTGTCCTCCTCCTCCTCCTCCTCACCTGTCTGTAGTATCTGGTGCAGCTCCTTGGCCTTGCAGGCTGACCCTGACTTTCGGTAAATGCCCTCAGTGTAGAGTCCGTTCACCTCCACGTGCACCAGCATCATCTCCAGGATCTGAGGCACCTGTACCTCACTGCTGCACAGCGCCCTCAGGTGGACGCCGAAGTACACCGTCGCTTTGCCTGCTTCTGTCTTAGAACACACACACACACACACACACACACACACAGAGTGAGGCATTCCACCACTGTGAGGAACCACTGCGAATCAGAATGTTAACCCTGCGAGTTCCATCTTACCTTCTTATATGTGAGTTTGGAGCAGGGGGTCAGGATTTTACTCAAACACTTCCTGTGACACACCATCTTACAGGCTGAAACACACACACACACACACACACACACACACACACACCGTGTGTGAAGGACAGACCGTGAGGCTGAGCATCAATGAGCTTTAAATAATGTTTTCTGTCGACATCTAGTGGTCGAATATAATAACTGCACCCGAACAATGAATAACTCGTATTTCATCCATCCATTATCTTCCGCTTTATCCTCTATTAGGGTCGCGGGGGGGGCGACCCATCCAGGGGAGAACAGTTTGGGCGCTGGGCAGATACATTCAGGACAGGGGGGCAATCTATCTCTGGACACTCACTCACTCACACAGACTATATGGGGCAATTTGGAGAATTCAATTGACTTGGTCCATGTTTTTGGACTGTGGGAGGAAACCGGAGAACCCGGAGGAAACTCACGCGGACACAGGGAGAACATGCAAACTTCACCCAGATGGGGATTCGAACCGGGTATCCCTAGCGCTGAAAAGAGAACGTGCTAAACCACTAAGCCACCGTGCCGCCAACTTGTGAATTCTACATTTTATTAATCCATTATTTAAACAGTGGTAGACTTCAGTGAATGAGGTGCAGCAGAAAGAGAAGCAGAGGATTGTGGGTAACTCACAGCTGCACATGCAGGCCTTCTCCATGACCCAGATGAACGAGGTACACATGTCGCACGACTGCATGATGTTCACCTGGTACGTACAGAAGGAGTGGTCCAGCGGGCTGTCGGCCTACGTGAACAAAACGCCGAACAGGGGGTCCAAATATTATATCCTCATTCTTATCCTCCTCTTTGTTTTTTTTTTAATTTTATTTTTGATAAATGACGACATACAATAAAGTGGGCCACTTTCATCCAAAGAAGTAAAAAAAAAAAAACGTACACACTTGTCATTCTCCCGCGTCCTCTTTAGTTTTTTAGTTGGCTGGAAACGAAGAATACGAGACCGAGTCAGTCATGATACAAATACAAGCCTTTAGAAAAGAAATTAAAGCTACAATATGTAATAATATCATCATCATACATCAGTTGGTCACTGACTTTCATGGTACCTTGGACAGTTCTGTCTCTGACGAGGCTCGTTTCATCTCCACCCTGATGAAGCCGTCCAGCATGGTCTGAAATAAATTCACCACCATGGGCACCTCGTCCCGCTTCTTCTTCTGCATGGCCAGAACCGTCACCTTACCTTTATAATCCTGCAGAAGCCCTTTATAGCTGATCTGATAATTCTGTTTAAAAAATGATGAATAAAGAATATTAAACCTGGAATGGCAGCACGGTGGCTTAGTGGTTTAGCATGTTCTCCTCTCAGCGCTGAGGATTCCTGGTTCGAATCCCCATCTTTTTTGTTCTCTCCCGTGTCCGCGTGAGTTTCCTCCGGGTTCTCCGGTTTCCTCCCACAGTCCAAAAACATGGATCAAATCAATTAAGTTCTCCAAATTGCCCCATATAGAGTGTGTGTGTGAGTGAGTGTGTGCCCAGCGATAGATGTTCTGGGTGTATCTGCCCAGCGCCCGAAACGTTCTCCCCTGGATGGGCATGGGCATGGGTATGGGCATGGGCATGGGACCCCCCCCCCCCCGCAAGCCTAATACAGGATAAAGTGGGAGATAATGGATGGATGGATAAACCTGGAATGTTATCAGCAGAAGGAAATAAAAATAAATGTACAGAGGCCTAAAGATCCTGCTGCTGGGTTGGTAAAAAAGAAGTGGTCGGCGCAGCATGTCTGACAGTTAACACAGATTGCAGCAGCAGGGGCTTTAAGTGAAACTGATCAAACAGAAAGTCAGACATGATCAATAAAAGAGAGTCAGAGTGAATTGAAGAGGGATGAATCAGGAGGCAGACACTCACGGACAAAGAGTACATGCTCTTGATGTTCTCTCTGAACTGCCTCGTCGCCAGAAGGAAGATCTGCTCCGTCTCCGAAAGCTTCTTCATTCGGGACTGCAGATCGTTCACCTGAGGTCAACGTTATCTCGTTAGCATCTCATTAATTACTCTGATGATCGACGCTGATGGAGCGCTGAGTGAGTGAACACCTGATTTCCCAGGAACTCGTCGAGGTGGCGCAGTTCGTTGGCGTCGCTGATCTGGCGCTCCAGCGAGGCGTTGCCCTGATCGGGGGTGCGGGTTCCGCGGCTGATTTGAATACTGTGCTTACGCTTTACCAACGAAATCGGACTCGACAACGTCGGGGAGTAAGAGTGAGGACTTTTAACTGCACGAGGAAAGCAACGAACAAACACAACAAACAAACAAATAAATAAACAAACACAACAAACAAACAACAAACAAAACATACCAAACAAATAAAAAACACCAAACAAACAAAACAAACAACAGAAAAACAAACACAACAACAAACAGAAACGAACACAACGAACAAACAAACAAAAACAAACAAACAAAAAAAACAAACAAAACGACAATCACACCAAACAAACAAAAACAAACAAACAAAACAATCACACCAAACAAACAAAAACAAACAAACAAAACAATCACACCAAAACACAACAATCAAAAAAACAAACACACAAACAAACAACAAAACACAACAAACAAACAAAACGAAACTCGCAACAAAAACAAACAAAACAAACAACAGAAAAACCAACACAACAACAAACAGAAACGAACACAACGAACAAACAGACAAAAAACAAACAAACAAACAAAACGACAATCACACCAAACAAACAAAACAACAAAACACAACAAACAAACAAAACGAAACTCGCAACAAACAAACAAAACACAACAAAACAAAACAAACAAACAAAACAAACACCAAACAAATAAAAAACCAAACAAACATAACGGAAAAACAAACATAACAGCAAACAGAAACGAACACAACGAAGAAACAAACAAACAACAAACAAACAAAACGACAATCACACCAAACAAACAAAAAAACAACCAAACACAACAAATCATAACAAACAAACAACCAAAAACAAACAAAACAATCAAACACAACAACAAACAAACTATTTTAATATATATTTTTCTGTTTCCTTTTTCAGATCCTTTGATCTTTGGGTTCTGTTTCTGTTTAACTTCATTACTCCTGTATTTAATTAATGAAGTATAATGTAATAATCTGAGGTTGCTTTACTTAAATTCCTCGTTACAGTTAATCTAACGTACCGTCTTCTTTGTCGCTGAGCGATTTATTCGTTATGGTTCCGTCCTGAGGCGTCGCTTTCTTCTTTTGGAAATATCGATTAAAGAATCCTGATCTGCGAGGTTTAAATAAAGAAGACGGTGAACGTCCCGCACGCTGACACTGCCGCCATCACGTTTCTGTTTTGTGTTCGTCAGCGAATCAGGTTCAAGCGACTCACTTTTCGGGCGGGGCGAACGCTTCAGCTGTCCTCCTCATGCCGCTCATTTTCGATCCATCGAATTCAGTGGCCAGCTGCGAAAGAATCACGTTTACAAATGAGATCATCATCAGCAATCCTCCACCTAACCTCCATTAAACATCCACCAAACCTCCACCTAACCTCTATTAAACATCCACCAAACCTCCACCTAACCTTCATCAAACCTTCATCACGGGTCTCTGACGAGAACCTCAACCTTTCAGCAGCCACCGCAAGGAAGATGCCAAGATTACAGCTGAAGAGGCAGCCCATCAGAGTCGAGGTTCCGATGATTAAACACCATGCAGCTGCAGGTTCACAGCCTCCATGCACAGGATGTTAAGAGTGTGTGTGTGTGTGTGTGTGTGTGTTTTGGTACGAGTGGATCAGACACAGCAGTGCTGCCGGACCTTAAACCCCGTCTCCACTCACGTTACACACATCCACCTCACTGCACCACCAGGTTCCTCCATCACGTCCTCCCTTTCATATTTTCGCCGTTTGTTTTTATTTAATGTGTTTTTTATTGTGGTTTAGCATGTTCTCCTCTCAGCACTAGGGATTCCCGGTTCGAATCCCAATCCGGGTGGAGTTTCCATGTTCTCGTGGGTTTCCTCCGGGTTCTCCGGTTTCCTCCCACAGTCCAAAAACATGGATTAAGTCAATTGAGTTCTCCAAATTGCCCCATATAGAGTGTGTGTGTGTAGTGAGTGTGTGCCCAGCGATAAATTGCCCCCCTGTCCTGGGTGTATCTGCCCAGCGCCTGAAACGTTCTCCCCTGGATGGGCATGGGGAACCCCCCCCCCCCCCCGCGACCCTAATATAAAGCGGAAGATAATGGATGGATGTTTTTTATTGTTTTTTTTTTTTTTCAGGTTGCCAGGTTGGTAACATATCCTCACCCATCATCATGTCATTTCCATGTGTGTCGGATCCTCCACCATGGACCCCCGTCAGCAGCACCCACCGCATCGAACATCGAATCCGGTTGAGTCCAATTAAAAAGCGGCGGAACCCGGATGAGCGTTCCACTGCGAGGTCAAAACATCGAGGTCGCTGTTGACCGAGGGTGAGGTCACAGCGGTGTGTCCGGTGTGTCAGCTCGGGGTTTAAAGGTTTAATGATGCAGAAAGCAGCAGCCATGCGAGCAGAGCGCTGGAGTCCCACTGCACATGCACCGCCCTCCACCCTCTGCACAGCCGCGATCTACAGCATCTACCACCTTAATGCTTTTGGCCTCCCCTCACCCCTCACCCCTCACCCAGACGTATGTTCTGAAGTTCGAAAGCCGCAGTGGGACCCGAATATCTCTCACGGTCACCTGGGACTTGGCAAGCCCGACGGGGGCGCTGGCCCGAAACGAGCTCGGGCTGATGGGAGGCAGGGGGAAGCTCCAGTACTCCACATCGCCGGCCTCTCCGCTATGCAGCATGAGGCCGCTCCGCGCGTGAGCCAAGCGCCGCTTGTGTCTGGAACGCTTGCGCCGCCGCAGTGTCACCTAGGTTTCCCAAACGAGATCCCATCATGCTTTGCTCCTCTACATTTACATCCCATTTGGTCGTTTATTGGACGCTTTTATCCAAAGCGACTTACAAGGTGAGCACAGGGTTCATCACAGCGCCCCCTGGAGCAATGAGGGTTAAGGGCCTCGCTCAAGGACCCACATTGGTAACTTCAGTGGACCTGGGATTTGAACCACCAACCTTCTGATTGATAACCCAACACCCTGACAAACCAAGGTTTGTCCTCACAGTATAGACGACACACACACACACACACACACACACACACACACACACACCGAGCTCGGGTGTTGGATGGATGGTTGTTCATGTGGACGCCCAGGACAGTACGCCAATCTATCGCTGAGCACACTCCCTTCCACACACACACTATATGGGGCAATTTACAGCATTCGATTAACCTTGAGGGCGGCACTGCATCTTAGTGCTTGGTATGTTCTCCTCTCAGTGCTGGGTGGAGTTTCCATGTTCTCCCCGTGTCTGCGTGGGTTTCCTCGCATTGTCCAAAAACGTGGATTTAAGGCGAATTAAATGCTCCAAATTGCCCCATATAGAGTGCAATAGCAATAGATTGGCGTCCTGTCCTGTGGGTATCTGCCCAGCGCCCGAAACGTTCTCCCCTGGATAACCCCAACCACCACCCCCCCCCGCGCGCGCGACCCTAGTGGAGGATAAAGCAGAAGATAATAGATGGATAAATGCACCTTAAATAAATGTTATTGGACTGTCGGAGGAAACCCTCGCGAACACGCGGAAAAACTCCACCCAGATCGGGGTTGGAACCTGGATCCCAGGCGCTGAGAGAAGAACATGCCAACCACCAGCTGTGCCACCCACGTTGCGAATTTTACGAAACGTAATTATGGTAATTATTAAAATAAAACAGACGAAGAAGTGAAAACAATGAAAGGACAAACTCCAGCAGGCTTAGAACGTCCACCAGGGGGACCGTTGGGTTGGTGTTCCGTACCTCGGGAGGATACGAGCTGTCGGATTCTGACGAACTCACTCGGGACAGATTGTCCAGAGACATGGAGATCCCCCGAGACCTGAAAGACGAACGGCGTGCTGAATCGTGTAAACTTGAAACAACAAATAAAATAATAAAGCAGGAGACGGACGCACTTTAAATTCACCAGCTTCTGGTTCCGGACTTCCGATTGGTCCATGAGCGCGATCTCACTCCTGCGTTCCCTCCACTTCTCCACCTTCCCCTTCATGTCCCCGGGTTTGGAGCGCTGCAGCACCGCCTGGCCGCCGCCGTCCTCAGATTTGGGACTCCCCTCCGGTGGGAGGACGTCCGGACGAGGCACGGCCGCCTGGGCGTCACCCTTCTGACAGGTGCTCCTGTCCCGCCGGGGTTCGTCCCGGCGTTCCCCGACGTGCCCGTTGGGAGTCGCCGCCTGGGGCGGGACGGGAGGCAGCGGCTTGTTCTTACCACGAGGGACGGGCAGAGTCCCGTTTGAGTTCGCCGAGGCGTCCGCAGAGCCTTCGGATTTGATCGTCTGTTCGTCCTTCAAGAGTCTGAAAAATAAAATAAATCGCCATCTGGGTGGAGTTTCCACGTTCTCCCCGTGTCCGCGTGGGTTTCCTCCGGGTTCTCCGGTTTCCTCCCACAGTCCAAAAACATGGATCAAGGTCAATTGAGTTCTCCAAATTGCCCCATATAGAGTGTGTATGCGTGCGTGTGTGTGTGAGTGAGTGTGTGCCCAGCGATAGATTGCCCCCTGTCCTGGGTGTATCTGTTCCGTCGCTTGTGCTTTTGGGGTTCGGGCGTCGACCTCAACGCCCAGCGGCGAGACACCGGTGCGATGGACGGCGGCGCTGTGAGCGGGCGATGTAATGGGCTTCAGCTGCGGCTAGCCTGTGTTGACGGTCTGTGTGAGGTTTGAGAGGCAGAGCCGCCAAATGGTCGTGTTGGCAGTCATCTGTGCAGAGTTTTGTATGTTCTCCCCACATATGGAGGAAGGAGCCAGAGGTCCAAACTTTCCTCGATGTGTGGGTGACTGTTTGATGTTTGATGGACTGTCAGCTCTATAAGCCCCACCCACATGACCCCCCCCCTCCCACCCGATTAGAGAAGTGCGTGAGGTCCGTACCTCCGTCGCTCGGAGCCGCTCTTCAGCTGCTGCAGTTTCTTGAGGCTGTCCCGCTGGCGCAGGTACTCGGCCCGGTGGTGCGAGTCCCTCCACGCCATCTGGATCACCAGCGCCGCCCTGTAGCGGGTCGAGTCGCGGTACACGCGCCATGACCTCTGAGGGTTTGACGACAATGACCACGACGTGAGGTTTGAGCCGCGAGACACGGACGCCGCGGAATCGTCTGGGGGGGTGGGGCTTACCTGTACGATGACGATGGCCTTTTTCTTCATCAGGAAGTGTTTGCGGGCCAGGCAGGCACGGAACCAGCGCTGCAGGGTCCGAATGCGCCGCATCACCTCGCCGTGGAGTGTCTGCCGCAGCCGCTGCCGCGCCGCCTCCTTCAGGAACACCTGCGACCACACACACCGGTCAGGAGGCGGGGCCTGGGCGCGCTCTCGCACCCCGCCCCTGAGGCCCCCGTGGAACGTGGCGGGACCTTGGTTCTCCCCATCTGGAACACCTTCTCGTCCACGCCTCTCTTGCGCAGCAGGTCCTCGATGTCTCTCGAGAGCGAGGGGCAGGACCTCGGGAGCAGGATCCGGAATTCTTCTGCAAACTCCTGCACGGGGTCCACGCACAGACGTGAGAACGTGAAAACGTCGCCCGGGTAACGCGCGCCAGAACCGTACACATTAAAATATCATTCATTCATTCATTCATTCATTATCTCCCGCTTATCCTCTATTAGGGTCGCGGTGGGGTTCCCCATGCCCATCCAGAGGAGAACGTCTCGGGCGCTGGGCAGAGAGACCCAGGACAGGGCGCCAATCCATCGCTGGGAACACACTCACTCACACACACACACTCTGTATGGGGCAATTTGGAGAATTCAATTGACTTGATCCATGTTTTTGGACTGTGGGAGGAAACCGGAGAACCCGGAGGAAACCCACGCGGACACGGGAAGAACATGGAAACCACTCCACTCAGATTGGTATTTGAAACAGGAATGCCTAGCGCTGAGAGGAGAACATGCCAAACCACTAAGCCTGAAGAAGAACCACACACATTAAAATATGTAATTAAATAAAATTGCGGCAAGGTGGCTTAGTGGTTTGGCATGTTCTCCTCTCAGCACTAGGGATTCCCGGTTCTAATCCCAATCTGGGTGGAGTTTACATGTTCTCCCCGTGTCCGCGTGGGTTTCCTCCGGGTTCTCCGGTTTCCTCCCACAGTCCAAAAAAAACATGGTTCAAGTCAATTGAGTTCTCCAAATTGCCCCATATAGAGTGTGTCTGTGTGAGTGAGTGTGTGCCCAGTGATAGATTGCCCCCCTGTCCTGGGTGTATCTGCCCAACGCCCCAAACGTTCTCCCCTGAATGGAAATGAGGACCCCCCCCCCCCCTCGCGACCCTAATACAGGATGAAGCGAAAGATAATGGGACGGATGAATGAATTAAATAAAATTAATTCCCAACAATAAGGAACCATTTTGGTACCAAATCTGGAGTAAGGAACCACAATGAGGTTTCCAACCTCATGAGGTTCGCCTCCTTACAGGTTCCCTCACTCTCCATTACATCGTCTGTTTGTAGTTCTACAGTTCCATGCTGTAGTCCATCAGTTCCTCTACAGACTCGGTATGTTCCCAATAACACCCGCCCTGTCCATGGTCCTGATCCTCAGAGAACATACCAAAGGCGGAGCGCGTAGAGGAACGGACGGAGTACCGCGAGCAGGTAGAACCCCTTTAACGATGGACTTATGATAAAGGTCGGGACCTTGAACGTGTACTTGGCCCCGTAGCCGGATCTCTTGATGCGGACGGTCTGCAGCATGCCGGTGTATCTCAGCTGCCGGAGAACCAGATCGCCGTCGAAGTGCATCTCCAGCTGGAACACAGAGATCAAGCAGACGGAGCGTGGAACAGGCGACGAAGGAGACATGCGTGGTTCTGGATGAACCGGACCATACCTTCAGAGCGTTGGACCTGATGCAGCGCACGAAGAAGGGCTCGGCTCTCCTCAGCGTCTCCAGCAGCTTCAGCAGCGACGTCTGCGGAGCACCGGGCGTTACTGCAGCGTCCGCTCAAACCCGCCCGCCTCCCACGCCCCGAAGCCCGGCTTATCTTTAGGCCCGTTAATAAGAACCGGGTCAAATCCCCATCTGGGTGGAGTTTGCATGTCCTCCCCGTGTCCGCGTGGGTTTCCTCTGCTGTAAATTGCCCCTATATATATATATATAGTATTGGTGTGTGTGCTCAGTGATAGATTGGCGTCCTGTCCCGGGTGTATCTGCCCAGCACCCGAAACATTCTCTGCAGGATGGGCATGGGGAAACACACCTGTACCTACCCCCTCCCCCCCCCCCCCAACGCGCGCAACCCAGGTGTACCTGGAACTGTGCGCTGATGCTGGGGGGTTTCTTCTTCTTGTGCAGGTGCAGCAGGGCGCGGGCGTCGCGGTTGTGCAGGTTCAAATCCACGATGAGTTTCAGAGACCGACAGTCCATCAGATTCTGCACGGTCAGCAAAACGGACATGAAACATTAATAAGGTTAAGAGGTGAAAAGTGAGCGTTTAATGATTTATAATCAATTCGAATAAAATAAAATAATGGGATAATGTGATGGGATGGACGCTACCTTCGGGATGAGCTGCTTGTTTCGACCCGATCGGCTCTTCCTTGGAACCCGACGTACAGAGAACCATAAGAACAAACACGCGGAATGAAACACTGCCGACGGACGAGCACCAACACAATCGTGATGTCATGCAGACGGTACGGAGCGCTGACGTATCAGAACGCTTATGATGTCATAACATTCCATAGAGACTTGTACATTAATCCATATAAGGAATTAAATGTTTCAGAATACGACATATAGGGCGGCATGGTGGCTTAGTGGTTTGGCATGTTCTCCTCTCGGCGCCGGCGATTCCCGGTTCGAATCCCAATCTGGGTGCCCCCCCCCGCCCCCACCCCCCACGACCCTAGTAGAGGGTAAAGCGAAAGATAATGGATGGATGGAATTTGACATATAACTACCATCCATCCATTATCTTCCGCTTTATCCTCTATTAGGGTCGTGGGGGGTGGGGGCGGGGGGTTCCACATGGGGAGCACGTTTCGGGTGCTGGGCAGATACACCCGGGACAGGATCACTGGGCACACACTCACTCACTCACACACACTCTATATGGGGCAATTTGGAGAACTCACTTGACTTGATCCATGTTTTTGGACTGTGGGAGGAAACCGGAGAACCCGGAGGAAACCCACGCGGACACGGGGAGGACATGGACCTTCCACTCAATCCCTAGAACATGCTAAAGCCACCGTGCCGCCCAGAATAGGACATATAACTAACAAAATAAGATAATGGAAGAGATGAAGAACGACGGATGAAGTAATAATACAGCATTGTGATGTCATTAAAGACGGGCGGACTGATTGGTCAGGTTAATGAGACGGAGCCCCGAACTCACGGGTGAAAGAGGCGCATTTTCCTCGAAGAAATGCTGGAGAGATGAAACTTTTGAGGAACGTCACCGCCGCACCGCTTTACAGAGCGCAGGATTTTAGCGCGCGAGTCCCTGATTCGGCCCAAAGCAGAGAGGGTTTACAGTTCGCGTCCCGAACCACAGCACCCTGAACAAAAATCTAAAGGTGGAGGGACCCACAGCAACCAAAGAACAACCGTCTTCAAGCAGGTGGTGCCGTTCAAAGTGGAGATAATCAACTATAAAACCAAATCAGACACAACAGTGCCCTCTAACGGAGGTTACAGGGACCGGGGGGCATGGCCCTCACAGCGTCCCGGCATGTGACACCACCGTGTGGAGGTATTGGGACCCGGACACGTCGACTTCTCCATTCAAGGGCGGCAACAAGTGGCTTAGTGCTTTAGCATGTTCTCCTCTCAGCGTTGGGGATTCCCGGTTTGAATCCCCATCTGGGTGGAGTTTGCATGTTCTCCCCGTGCCTGCGTGGGTTTCCTCCGGGTTCTCCGGTTTCCTCCCACAGTCCAAAAACATGGATCAATTCAATTAAGTCCTCCAAACTGCCCCATATAGAGTGTGTATGTGTGAGTAAGTGTTTGTCCAGCGATAGATTGCCCCCCTGTCCTGGGGATATCTGCCCAGCTTCCGAGACTTTCTCCCACACCGCCCCCCCACCCCCGTGACCCTAAAAGAGGATAAAGGGGAAGATAATGGATGGATGGGTGATGTTCTCCATCCCGCCTCAAAAAAAACACCTCAACCTCCACCACCACCACCACCACCACCTCAACCTCCATCACCACCTCAACCTCAACCTCAACCACCACCAACACCTGACCAATTGTTCTTATGGCTCCTGTGATTTCCTCCACCTTCATCCACAGAGGAAAGATGGAGACTGAATGTAGAAGCAACGGGTGAAAGTAAACAAAGCATGGAGTACTTTTTCTTTTCAAACGTAGCAAAGATGTCCTCCAACAACTCGAGCGGGTTGTCCTCCGAGCGGTCGAAGGAGAAGTCAATCGGTGACTGCTGGCTGTGCGGAGAAAGAAAGACATTTCTGAATAAGACTCAGGACATTAAGACTTTAATCAAACTACACAACAACCCAAAAATGACATATTTTAGGTTATAAACCGGGTAGTTCTGGTCCTTAAATCTGATTGGCTGAGCAGTTTTTCCAGCCGTGACATAATTAACAATATCGTGATATACAATACATAATTTAAAATCATAAAATACAGAACAATGTAAAGAGATGATTTTTACAAACTGCGTTCTATAATTTGGCCACTAGATGGAAGCGTTTGATAGAGAAACCAGTGTCATGTCACCCATCGATCAGCGTGCTATTTCAAAAAACGCCAGAAGTGAAAACGGATTACGTCACGGAAGACAATATTATTATGAAATACATTAATGAATTCAACAAATTTTAATATTTTATATTTTATTGAGCACGGTGGCTTAGTGGTTAGCAGGTTCTCCTCTTAGCACTAGGGATTCCCGGTTCGAATCCCCATCTGGGTGGAGTTTCCATGTTCTCCCCGTGTCTGCGTGGGTTTCCTCCGGGTTCTCCGGTTTCCTCCCACAGTCCAAAGACATGGATCAAGTTAATTGAATTCCCAAAATTGCCCCATATAGAGTGTGTCTGTGTGAGTGAGTGTGTGCCCAGCGATGGATTGGCGCCCTGTCCTGGGTCTATCTGCCCAGCGCCCAAGACGTTCTCCCCTGGATGGGCATGGGGAACCCCACCGCGACCCTAATAGAGGATAAGCGGGAGATAATGAATGAATGAATGAATATATTGTTTACTAACGTGTGTTTGAAACCATTCTATATATTCATTCATTCATTCATTATCTTCCGCTTTATCCTCTATTAAGGTCACGGCGGGGGGGGGGGGGGGGGCTCCCTGTGCCCATCCAGGCAACCTATCACTGGGCACTCACTCACACACACACACACACACACACACACACACACACACACACACACACACACACACACACACACTCAATATGGGGCAATTTGGAGAACTCAATTGACCTTGATCCATGTTTTTGGACTGTGGGAGGAAACCGGAGAACCCAGAGGAAACCCATGCGGACATGGGGAGGACATGGAAACTCCACCCAGATTGGGATTCGAACCGGGGCTCCCTAGTGCTGAGAGGAGAACATGCCAAACCACCAAGCCACATTATATATATAAAAATAATAAATGTTGTTGTTTTTAAAAATAAGAAACGTATGTCGCGTGTTCTTGTGAACGACGTGAATAACCCCGCAGTGAGGGCTCAGCAGGGTCCGAGCGAGGCTCACCTCATCAGCTGGTCGACGGCGGTGCTGGCCCTCCTCATCCCGCCCAGAGAATTTCGGGAGTAGCGTCTGATTTTGTCTGCAGTGAACGGAGGAGGTTAACGCTCTGCTCGTGATGCCTGGGGCCCGTTGGAAAAGTGAGCGTGCTGACCTGGATGTTTGGAGGCGCAGCGCTGTCCCGCGTTTTTGAAGATGAACATGGCCCGCACCGTGGCCCGGAGGATCCCCCACCTGAACACGGCCACCGGGTCGGAGCCGATCAGCTGCCGCAGGTAACCGCGCTCGCTGCTGCGCAGCAGCGCCACGATGTCGGGCCGCATGTGGTCCGTGTTCTTAGCCCTGAAGTCCTGAGGGGGTAAAAAAATACAAATAAAAAATAAAAAAAAGACGACGACGTCTGAAGCAGGACATTCTGGACCCGAACATCCATTTAAAATGTGAAATGACCTCTGATACTGTGGCTCAGCAGGTAGGGGGCAGGATCCAGCCCTGTGTGAGCCCCGGAGCAAGGCCCTTAACCCTCATTAATCCCCACCATGCAAATAAGGCTCTTAATGTGTAGCATTTGCATGTTCTCCCTGTGAGCGGGATTCTGTCCATAGTCCTAAAACTTGCGCTGGTGATCCAAAATTGCATAAGGTCGGAAGAATGTCCGCCTCTCCCCAAGTCCATGTGGGTTTCCTCCGGGTTCTCGGAGTTCCACCCACAGTACAAAAACATGGACTCAAGGTGAATTGGCTGCTCTAAATTGCCCCTCTCTATATTTCTGGGATTGGCATGATGAGGGTGTGGTAGCTCAGTGGTTTGGGTGTTGGATTATCAATCTGAAGGTTGTGGGTTCAAATCCCAGGTCCACTGATGTTACCAATGTGGCCAACCATGTGCTTGCTTTGTAAGTCGCTTTAGATAAAAGCGTCTAATAAATATAAATATAAATATGCGGCATAGTGGCTTAGTGGTTTAGCATGTTCTCCTCTCAGCACTAGGGATTCCCGGTTCGAATCCCCATCTGGGTGGAGTTTCCATGTTCTCCCCGTGTCTGCGTGGGTTTCCTCCGGGTTCCCCGGTTTCCTCCCACAGTCCAAAAACATGGATCAAGTTAATTGAATTCTCAAAATTGCCCCATATAGAGTGTGTCTGTGTGAGTGAGTGTGTGCCCAGCGATGGATTGGCGCCCTGTCCTGGGTCTATCTGCCCAGCGCCCGAGATGTTCTCCCCTGGATGGGCATGGGGAACCCTCCCCCCGCGACACTAATAGAGGATAAAGCGGAAGATAATGAATGAATGAATATAAATATAAATATAAATATAAATATTAGGCGGCACGGTGGCTTAGTGGTTTAGCACATTCACCTCTCAGCGCTAGGGATTCCCGGTTTGAATCCCCATCTGGGTGGAGTTTCCATGTTCTCCCCGTGTCTGCGTGGGTTTCCTCTGGGTTCTCCGGTTTCCTCCCACAGTCCAAAGACATGGATCAAGTTAATTGAATTCCCAAAATTGCCCCATATAGAGTGTGTCTGTGTGAGTGAGTGTGTGCCCAGCGATGGATTGGCACCCTGTCCTGGGTCTATCTGCCCAGTGCCCAGGACGTTCTCCCCTGGATGGGCATGGGGAACCCCCCCGCGACACTAATAGAGAATAAGCGGGAGATAATGAATGAATGAATATAAAGATAAATATAAATATAAATATAAGCCTGGAAAAGCGCTTTACCTTTATACTGTACTTCACTTTCCCAGCATAGTGCAGGATGACGAAGGCCGGCTCCAGAACCGGCGTGGGAACGAAGTAGTGGTTGTCATGGTGCTGCCGTTTGAACTTCTCCAGTAAGGTTGTGTCGGTGGCCTGAGGGAGGCTGGAGAGAGAGAGCGGGACGGTGAGCTCCGACCGACCTGAAGATCGTGACAGACATTAAAGCGACGCTCGGTTCACCTGCTCTCCTCGTCCAGCAGGTGGAGCAGGCCGGTGGGCTTCTTGCTGATCAGGTGGATGCAGCCGACGTTATCGGTGTAACCCACTGAGGTCCATCTGATTCCCTCAGCCGCATACTCCTCCTGTAACCGCCATGACTCAGCAATAATCAACAAACTACACACAATAAACTACACATACAAACTACACAAAGTAAAAGACACACAGTAAACTACACACATAAAACTATTAAAAAAAACACACACACTACAAACGACACACATAAAACTACACACCATAAACTATAATATAAACATAAACTGTGTATAGTGTAGCAGTGTGTATATTGTGTAGCAGTGTGTGTTTATCGTGTAACTGTGTGTATAGTGTAGCAGTGTGTATATTGTGTAGCAGTGTGTGTATATTGTGTAACTGTGTGTATAGTGTAGCAGTGTGTATGTTGTGTAGCAGTGTGTGTATATTGTGTAACTGTGTGTATAGTGTAGCAGTGTGTATATTGTGTAGCAGTGTGTGTATATTGTGTAACTGTGTGTATAGTGTAGCAGTGTGTATATTGTGTAGCAGTGTGTGTATATTGTGTAACTGTGTGTATAGTGCAGCAGTGTGTATTTTGTGTTGCAGTGTCTGTATATTGTGTAGCAATGTGTGTATATTGTGTAGCAGTGTGTGTAGTGTAGCAGTGTGTATATTGTGTAGCAGTGTGTGTATATTGTGTAGCAGTGTGTGTATATTGTGTAACTGTGTGTATAGTGTAGCAGTGTGTATGTTGTGTNTTGTGCTGCAGTGTGTGTATATTGTGTGGCAGTGTGTGTATATTGTGTAGCAGTGTGTGTATGTTGTGTAACTGTGTATATTGTGTAGCAGTGTGTATATTGTGTGGCAGTGTGTGTATATTGTGTAGCAGTGTGTGTATGTTGTGTAACTGTGTATATTGTGTAGCAGTGTGTGTATATTGTGTAGCAGTGTGTGTATGTTGTGTAACTGTGTATATTGTGTAGCAGTGTGTGTATGTTGTGTAACTGTGTATATTGTGTAGCAGTGTGTGTATGTTGTGTAGTTGTAACTTACCTGCTCCATCCAGAAGATGTACTGGTTGCAGTAATGCTGCAGCTGCTCATTAGCATAATTAATGCAGAACTGTTCAAAGCTGTTATCCCGAAAGTCCTCGAACCCGAAAATGTCCAGCACCCCTATAGAGAGAACCTTCAGACAGAGACAGAGACGAGCCGTGCTCAGACGCGGAACCCGGGGTTCTAACACCGCACACTTCACATTTAAAAAGGCTAGATTTGATTTGCTCCCGTGATGACGGGGGGGGGGGGGTACCGGCACCGCCTCCTCCACGTCGCGCTTGTTGAGCAGGGCGTGGTTGATACGCAGGACGATCCAATCAAACAGCGAGCTGTAGAGGGACTTGGCCATGGAGTCTCGCGCCGTAGTCGCCTGAGCAGGGACGAAACGCATAGGGGGTCGTTAGGTGGCGCCATCCGAGAACCTCGGGGGTAATGAGGGCATCAGCCGAGCGTGGAACCTACCTCACTGAGAGAATAGGGCAGAATGAGAACGTCGTTGGCCGTCATCGCCCTCCGCTTGGTCAGAGCCTCCACCAACAGCTGCATCCTGACCTGCACAACCACGTCACAACCACGTCACAACCACGTCACAACCACCTCACAGAAACGTCATAAATAAGAGCTGTCTTAGTGGTTTAGCTTGTTCTCCTCTCAGCGCTAGAGATTCCCGGTTCGAATCCCCATCTGGGTGGAGTTTCCATGTTCTCCCCATGTCCACGTGGGTTTCCTCCGGGTTCCTCCCACAGTCCAAAAACATGGATCAAGGTTAATTGAATTCTACAAATTGCCCCATATACTCTGTGTGTGTGAGTGAATGTCTGCCCTGCGATGGATTGGCGCCCTCTACTGGGTGTATCTGCCCGGCGCCCGAAATGTTCTCCCCTGGATTGGCATGGGGAACCCTTCCCCCACCACCACCACCATGACCCTAGTAGAGGATAAAGCGGAAGACAATGGATGGATGGAGTTGTGCTTGTTGGGCGGCACAGTGGTGTAGTGATTAGCATGTTCTCCTCTCAGCACTAGGGATTCCCGGTTCAAATCGCCATCTGGGTGGAGTTTCCATGTTCTCCCCGTGTCCGCGTGGGTTTCCTCCGGGTTCTCCGGTTTCCTCCCACAGTCCAAAAACATGGATTCAAGGTCAATGGAATTCTCCAAATTGCCCCATATAGACTGTGTGTGTAAGTGAGTGAGTGACCTGCAATGGATTGGCGCCCTGTTCTGGGTGTATCTGCCCAGCGCCCCCCCCCCCCCCCCC
>JAFMOD010000224.1:603080-653808 GCA_019802435.1 Corydoras maculifer
TGTTCTCCCCGTGTCTGCGTGGGTTTCCTCCGGGTTCTCCGGTTTCCTCCCACAGTCCAAAAACATGGATCAAGTTAATTGAATTCTCCAAATTGCCCCGTTTAGAGTGTGTCTGTGTGAGTGAGTGTGTGCCCAGCGATGGATTGGCGCCCTGTCCTGGGTCTATCTGCCCAGCGCCTGAGATGTTCTCCCCTGGATGGGCATGGGGAACCCCACCGCGACCCTAATAGAGGATAAGCGGAAGATAATGAATGAATGAAATGAATAATTATAACTGGGCGGCACGGTGGCTTAGTAGTTTGGCATGTTCTCCTCTCAGCGCTAGGGATTCCTGGTTCGAATCCCCATCTGGGTGGAGTTTCCATGTTCTCCCCGTGTCCGCGTGGGTTTCCTCCGGGTTCTCCGGTTTCCTCCCACAGTCCAAAAACATGGATCAAGTCAAGTGAGTTCTCCAAATTGCCCCATATAGAGTGTGTCTGTGTGAGTGAGTGTGAGTCCAGCGATAGATTGCCCTCCCTGTCCTGGGTCCTTCTGCCCAGCGCCCGAAACGTTCTCCTCTGGATGGGCATGAGGAACCCCACCGCGACCCTAATAGAGGATAAAGCGGAAGATAATGAATGGATGGATGAATAATTACAATTCTAATGACAGATGCCACTAAAAAAACATTATATAATCCACTCGGCGGGTTTAATTTTTAATGAGTTAAAGTTCATTCATGAGCCGCTGCACAGAACCAAGCTCAGAATCACGTGTTCGTTTTAATAATAAACCCCAACCCAGATGTTTCATCACTTATTCATTGCGTCATTACCTGACCTGAAAGCCGGTGACAGATGTTAAACACCACAGGGTCGGGGTGGACGCTACATCTGTCACCCTGCAGGCTCCTGTTAATGTTCTAGAGTTTAAGGTTCAAAGCCCATATAAGGAATTATTCAATCTGGTTCTAATAGAGATGTCATTCACTCTTACAGGTCAGGCAGACCATAATATACTGTGTATTATTAAGTTTATATTACTATGAAAACAAAGGACAGGTGGCACGGTGGCTTAGTGCTTTAGCATGTTCTCCTCTCAGCACTAGGGATTCCCGGTTCGAATCCCCATCTGGGTGGAGTTTCCATGTCCTCCCCGTGTGCACGTGGGTTTCCTCCGGGTTCTCCGGTTTCCTCCCACAGTCCAAAAACATGGATCAAGTCAATTGAGTTCTCCAAATTGCCCCATATAGAGTGTGTCTCTGTGTGTGTCCAGTGATAAATTGCCGCCTGTCCTGGGTGTATCTGCCCAGCATCACCTGGATGGGCATGGGGAACCCCCCCTCCCGCTACACTAATATAGGATGAAAGCGGAAGATAATGAATGGATGAATGAACAAAGGACAGACGTGTTGCTGTCTCGTTTAATGTGGGATTTGTTTATCTGATATGAAAATATATCCAGCGTCCTTGTCGTTCGACGCTAACACCACTAGATGGCAGTGTAGATGTTTAAACCTCACTCAGCTCAGAGAAGGCGCCAAGACCAGCACGTGGTTTACACAAGAGCGAACGGAAATGTTGAGCTTTACTTATTTATTATTATTATTATTATTATTATTATTATTATTATTATTATTATTATTATTATTATTATTATAATTTTAAACTGGGTTTTAACATAGTGGAAAATACATAACATTTCACTGGCTCTTAAGGCTGTTGACTTATTTTTTTATATGAAATAAAAAGTCCATATTGGAACTTTTAAAAATGATTTATACCTCACAAAAAAAAAAGAAACCTCACAATCACATCTGTATAAACTTGCCGGACAGAAAAACAAGTCTCTACGGGATTTAAGTGAGTGTTGATCAGGATCTGTTAAAATTCAGTGGGGGGAGAATTTGAATTTTGGACCCAAAAAATTGCTTATAATCAGAGAATCATCCATTCATTTATTATCTTCCGCTTTATCCTCTATCAGGGTTGCGCGGGGGTGTGGGGGGGGGTTCTCCATGCCCATCCAGGGGAGAACGTTTCGGGCTTGGCAGATACACCCAGGACAGGGCGCCAATCTATCGCTGTGCACACACTCAGTCACACAGACACACTCTATATGGGGCAATTTGGAGAGTTTTTTCTTGCCACTGTCGCTTCGGCTTGCTCTTTGGGGGTTTAAAGGCTTTTTATTCTGTAAAGCGGCTTTGTGACAACATACTGTTGTAAAAAGCGCGACATAAATAACTTGAACTTAAACTTACCTCCCTCTATGGTATAACAGGGATATATAATTATTCCTGTTGCCTGTCCCACTATTCAAATGATCAAACACATTAAACTAGTTGAAAACCTTACGATGCTTTTACCCAAAGTGATTTACAAGTATCTCAACTTGATGCCTGGGGTCAGAACACAGGGACAGCACGCCTGGAGACATGAGGGTTAAGGGTCTTGCTCAAGGACCCGCATCGGTAACATCGGTGAACATGGGATTTGAACCCTACCCTTTGGATTAAGCGCCCAACACCCTGACCACTGAGCTACCACATCCCCGCATCCCATAAAACCACGTGATTTGCGAATGGAAAAATGCAAAGCATTTGAAAAGTGAGAAAGGTGACTTCCTGCATTCACCCGATACAGCGCCGTATGTTTGAGCGAGTGGGAAATACAGAGGAAATGAGCACTCGAGTCATTTCAGCACATTGAGTAAGAACCTTTAAACAAACCTCCGGTTTCCATGGCTGCTGTTTTCATCGCCTAGCAGCATGTCAATAAATAATGAGGGAAATGCAGGAGTGCAGGAGTTAATGTGATGCACTGCTGGTATTAATAGAGCGAGGGCTGCTGATGTTGGTTTTGATATATAAATAAAAATGAGGAAAAACAAAGCATTAAAATAAAGCATGAATGCATAACCCGCGGGCAAGATGGAAACACGGCCGGTTCACGACGTCAGAGCATAAAATCGTTACTCTGAGCATCACGCTCTCTGAGGTTTGACGCTAATAGAACCAAATAAAGTGGAAATCTGACCGGACAAACCGATAAACTTTACATTTACATTTGTAAATTTATTGGACGCTTTTATCCAATGCGACTTACAAGGTGAGCACAGGGTTCATCACAGCGCCCCCTGAAGCAATCAGGGTTAAGGGTCTTGCTCAAGGACCCACACTAGTAACTTCAGTGGACCTGGGATTTGAACCCCCAACCTTCAGAGTGATAGCCCAATGCCCTGACCACTGAGCTACCACACCCCATAAGCCTTCAGAAGATGGTCTATAAGGCACTGTGACATCACGCTTGGATCACACAATCATCCGACCTGTGGAGTGCATGCAGCATGAGCGTACTGTAGTACATTACAGCACATGGAGAACATACCAAAGATATTGTAAGCATTTTGGTGCCATTGTTTAGAACAGCATACAGAAGAGCAGAAAGTGTGGAGCGTTTCGTGATTATTAACTTAAAGCTTAAATACTGAATCGAATCACTCTACTAGGGTCGCGGGGGAGGGGGGGGTTCCCCATGCCCATCCAGGGGAGAATGTTTGGGCCGCTGGGCAGATACACCCAGGACAGGACGCCAATCTATCACTGGACACACTCTATATGGGGCAATTTGGAGAATTCAATTGAACTTGAGCCATGTTTTTGGAATGTGGGAGGAAACTGGAGAACCTGAAGGAAACCCACAGGGACACAGGGAGGACATGGAAACTCCACCCAGATGGGGATTCAAACCGGGAATCCCTAGCGCTGAGAGGAGAACATGCTAAACCACTAAGCCACCGTGCCGTCCTAAACAAAAAACCTGAAAATTGAATTCTGAAACTCCGATATCAGTTTAGGTGGCACGGTGGCTTAGTGCTTTAGCATGTTCTCCTCTCAGCACTAGGGACTCCCGGTTCGAATCCCCATCTGGGTGGAGTTTCCATGTTCTCTCCGTGTCTGTGTGGGTTTCCTCCAGGTTCTCCGGTTTCCTCCCACAGTCCAAAAACATGGATCAAGTCAATTGAGTTCTCCAGATTGCCCCATATAGAGTGTGTCTGTGTGTGTGTGTGAGTGAGGGTGTGCCCAGCGATAGATTGCCTCCCCTGTCCTGGGTTTATCTGCCCAGCGCCCGAAATGTTCTCCCCTGGATGGGGAAACCCCCCCCCCCCCCGCGCGACCCTAATAGAGGATAAAGCAGAAGATAATGGATGAATGAATGAACGATATCAGTTTGTGTTTGACGACGATGGAGAAATAAAAAAAAGCAAAGATATTTTAAAATATGCTCAGAATTAGAGTCCCCATGCTTCCATAAGAGTTTAAACTTTAGATTAAAGACGTTATTATTCTCGCGGCACGGTGGCTTAGTGGTTTAGCACGTTCGCCTCTCAGCGCTAGGGATTCCCGGTTCGAATCCCCATCTGGGTGGAGTTTCCATGTTCTCCCCGTGTCTGCGTGGGTTTCCTCCGGGTTCTCCGGTTTCCTCCCACAGTCCAAAAACATGGATCAAGTTAATTGAATTTTCAAAAAATTGCCCCTATAGAGTGTGTCTGTGTGAGTGAATGAGTGTGTATCTGCCCAGCGCCCGAGATGTTCTCCCCTGGATGGGCATGGGGAACCCCACCCCGACCCTAATAGAGGATAAGCGGAAGATAATGAATGAATGAATAAATAAACGTTATTATTCTCTAGAGAACAGAGAACCCGAGACGAGAACTTGGTGAGAAGTAGTACAGGAAAGAAGGTGGGGGGGGGGGGGGGGTGGTACTGGGGAATGTTTACTCGAACATTACCATGGTGAACATTGTTTTAAAAATATCTCAGGGTTTGGAACTCGGGAGAGGAGGAGACAGAGGGCATTTTAGACCAGAGTCGGACAGAAAGGGGGCAGATTCACAGAACGCAGAACACAGAACCCAGAGCAACAGTGTGAGAGGGAGGAGAGACAAGGGGGGGGGGGTGAAAGAATGGACGTTCTGTCCTAATATGGCATCGGGATGGGCGGAGCCGTGGAAGGATGTCTTATTTTTCATACTGAAGACTTTACTCCAGACCTGAACTCTCATCTCTCTCACAGAGGAGCCCGCTGAAGGTAACGTCCACCCTCCTTATTTCATTTTAAGAGCAACTTACTGAGGTTCTAATGAAAGTTTAACTTATCATCTGTTTAATTAATATAGATATTATAATACATATATTTATATATATATTATGCATTGTATATTTGAACTCTTTATTGACTAACTGGATGCATCTTCTGCAACGAACAGATTTTAAAACATTTAAAACTAAATGAAATATCCTGGGTGCAGAATGTGCGCAGTGCAAACATAAACCTGCATTTGTTATCGTTTTATTTTGATGTTTTTTTGTACGGTTTGCACAAGAAGACGAGGTTTAAATTTGTTCCTCCCGTAACGTGAGGCCCGTACACCCGTCCGCAAAGCGAAGTGGTTCTGATTGACATGCAGAGTAATAAACGTCGCTTTTCTCTTTAATCTAAATGAAATGAGACTGAAATCACGTTCCAAAAAGTTGGTTCTAGTTTCGTCTTGTCACCAAAATAGATGAAGCATCCCCACCTTTACCTTGGAGAGTGTGGAGAACATGCAAACTCTAAATGAACGGGAACAGTTCTCACAGTGGGGCAAAAACATTTACTACGGCACGTCCACCTCTCAGCGCTGGGTGGAGTTTCCATGTCCGCCCCATATGGGCTTCCTCCGGGTTCTCCGGTTTCCTCCCACGGACCCAAAACATGGATTCAATGTAAACTACCTGCTCTAAATTGCCCTTATCTAAATTGCCCCTATATAGTGTGTGTGGGTAAGTGTGCGCCCAGCGACGGATCGGCGCCCTGTCCTGGCTGTATCTGCCCAGCGCCCGAAACATTCCACCCTGGATGGGCATGGGGAAGCAGAGGGACAAATATGACACGCCTTAATATATATATTGTAATAATATATATTTTGTAAATTAAATAAATAAATGTTAACATTAGGACAGTTCAAAGGAAGGGTGTGGTGAGGTCACACACGCTGACTCGGTCATGCCCTTTACATCACATTCAGACAATTACAAATTAATACCCCCCCCCACCAAAGACCATGGAGCAATGAGAGTTAGGGACCCTGCTCAACCCTCAGTGGTAACATCAGCGGACCTGGTATTCAAACCTAAAACACCTTCAGACACCCTAACCCCCAAGCTGCTGCTTGCCACGCCCCGTACTCCACCACAGAGTGTTCAGACTGACCAGATGTTCATATGAAATTATATCATTTATTAATCCCAAAAAAGAAAACGCCCTTAAACAGCCCGACTTCTCCGGAAGCCTCCGCTGTGGTTCTGCTTTTCTGTCCACAAAACCTGATCCCATTTCAGTGTTAATCTTATATATAATATACCATGGGCGGCACGCTTAGTCCTTTAGCATGTTCTCCTCTCAGCACTGGAGAATCCCCATCTGGATGGAGTTTCCATGTCCTCCCAGTGTCCGCGTGGGTTTCCTCCGGTTTCCTCCCACACTCCAAAAACATGGATCAAGTCAATTGAGTTCTCCAAATTGCCCCATATAAAGTGTGTGTGCCCAGTGATAGATTGCCCCCCTGTCCTGGGTGTATCTTCCCAGCGCCCGAAACATTCTCCCCTGGATGGGCATGGGATAACCCCCCCCCCTCCCCTCCTTCCCGCGCGTGACCCTAATAGAGGATAAAGTGGATGATAACAAATGAATGAATAATATACCACGGTCGGGACACGCTGGCTTAGTGGTTTAGTATGTTCTCCTCTCAGTGCTGGAGGATTTAGGTTCGAATCCCCATCTGGGTGGAGTCTCCACGTTCTCCCCATGTCCGCATGGGTTTCTTGCGGGTTCTCCGGTTTCCTCCCACAGTCCAAAAACATGGATCAAGTCAATTGAATTCTCCAAATTGCCCCATATAGAGTGTGTCTGTGTGAGTGAGTGTGTGTCCAGAGATAGATTGCCCCCCCCCCTACGACCCTAAAAGAGGATAAAGCGGAAGATAATGGATGGATGGATGATACACCACAGCATTTCTTATGTAATTGAGTATATGTAAGGGCGTCTATGTATGAAGGTTCTCTCAGTGTTCTCTGGTCGTTCGGGTCCATCGTAACTAGATTAGTAAGCTATTAGATTATCCATGTTGCAGCACATGACCCGCTGTTTGTTTTTTTCTGGGTCTGATGTAATAAAAGGAGAAAAATCCGATCTTTCGAGGGAGTGGCTCCGGCTGTCTGAGCGCTGGAGCGTTCCCCGATGGCCTGGACGCAAAAAAAACAAAGCCCCAGAGGTCTTCAACAGATTTCTTAATCATGATGTAAACGGAGTGAAGGTTCTACAGTTTCAGATTTAACGAAATCGCTGCAAACGCCGTCACACAGCGCGGCCATCGACCTCTCCACACGTCCACGACCCGACACGGGAGAAGGAAAAGAGTGAAAAGATGGAGGAGTGCGAGGCACACCCCTTTCTACTCGGCCATTCGCGGGAATCCTCAACATCTGGGATCCATTAGCGTTTTTGGAAACTCTGACCATGTGTCGGAGAGGGCGGCGGGGGGGGACTCGGGGAGTGAGGGATGAAGCCATGACTCACGGCTCGGCTATCGCAGCCCGTGTTTAAATGTCGAGGCGAAAGGGTGGCCGCGTTCCCTCCTTAACAGGCGCGAGGCCTTCGTCCCGCCGTTCGCCGTCCCCACGCTCTTTCGGGTCAACGTGACCATATTAGGACGTTGTGTTTGAAGGGTTTAAAAGACCCCACAATGTAGGTAATACATGTATGTGCAAATATGTGTGTGTGTGTGTGTGTAGACCTTCACATGGAGAAGATTTATGTCAAGCTGAACTGAGCTTGTCCGCATATTTTATCCTTATGGGAGTGTGTACGTGTGTGTGGGTGGGGATGGGGGGGGGGGAGGTTGGGGAGAGGAGGGGGTAAGTGGGAGCGAGTGATGGAGTCCATCCTGGAACGGCCGAGAGTCGGAAAGCTGAATGCAGCGATTGTCCAATGCCTCCGCCCATCCCGTGCTGACAGAGGGACGGTGGGGTTGTAAAAAGGTCCCGGCGCGTTCCAAGCAGCCTTGGAACAAATTAGTCACCGGGCCGCGTCTCAAATCGCTGCTGCTCCCTCGCTGAGTTTTAAATATGGTGAAAAAAAAAAAGGGGGGAAAGTCGCGCCCATCGCTCCGGCAGCGCATACCGGACTTTTAATAACTGTGCCAGGGCACGCGGCCATGCGCAAATACCACCGGCAATTACTCAGATATAATTAGGTGCACTAAGTAGAACACTACCATTAAGAGAATTAGATCAAAGAGTGAATCCCTGAAATGCCCCGCCATCAGGAGGGCTATTACGCGCACCTAATTAACCAGACCACACGCGCTATAGGAATTCTGTGGTGCATTATGGGAACAGTTGGAACGTGGGTTAATGGTGTTAATGTGCACTATGTCGTCTGGATGGACATGGGGGGTTCCCCATGCCCATCCAGGGGAGAACGTTTCGGGCGCTGGGCAGATACACCCAGGACAGGGGGCAATCTATCTCTGGAGACACACTCACTCACACACTCTATATGGGGCAATTTGGAGAACTCAATTGACTTGATCCATGTTTTTGGACTGTGGGAGGAAACCGGAGAACCCGGAGGAAACCCACGCAGACATGGGGAGAACATTGAAACTCCACCCAGATGGGACTTCGAACCGGGGTTCCCTAGTGCTGAAAGGAGAACATGCTAAACCACTAGGCCACCGACTACACATGTCCACAGTGTCTTAATGGAGTTCATCTAAACTACACATGTCCACAGTGTCTTAATGGAGTTCATCTAAACTACACATGTCCACAGTGTCTTAATGGAGTTCATCTAAACTACACATGTCCACAGTGTCTTAATGGAGTTCATCTAAACTACACATGTCCACAGTGTCTTAATGGAGTTCATCTAAACTACACATGTCCACAGTGGCTTAATGGAGTTAACCTAAACTACACATGTCCACAGTGTCTTAATGGAGTTAACCTAAACTACACATGTCCACAGTGTCTTAATGGAGTTAACCTAAACTACACATGTCCACAGTGTCTTAATGGAGTTCATCTAAACTACACATGTCCACAGTGTCTTAATGGAGTTAACCTAAACTACACATGTCCACAGTGTCTTAATGGAGTCCATCTAAACTACACATGTCCACAGTGTCTTAATGGAGTTCATCTAAACTACACATGTCCACAGTGTCTTAATGGAGTCCATCTAAACTACAGAGTGGCGTTAATCTGATTGGTTGCTTTTGTAAGCCTGCTGATTGACCTCTATCGTTTTGTCCTCAGTATCGCAGACGTTTCAGCGTGACGTGCCCGAGATCCTTTCCATCATGCCGGTGGTGTTTCGTTCGTCTCCACTGATGTGGACACGCATAGTTGCCATGGTGTTCTCTTGCGTGGCGTTCAGCGTGGCCCTGTATGGCGCCATGCTGACACACGGCACAGGAGACTGGTGCATCTTCTGCTGGAGCTTCAGCTTCGCCGGGACGCTGCTCATCATACTCGTGGAGATCTGCGGCCTGCAGTCTCGCGCCCCCGTCTCCTGGAAGAACTTCCCCATCACGTTCGCCTGCTACGCCCTGCTGCTCTGCCTCTCGGCCTCCATCATCTTCCCCCTCTTCTTCCTGAAGGGCTTCAGCGGTCGCGAGGAGGTCAAGAACTGCCGCATCGTGTCCACGGTGTTCTCCTGCCTGGCCACGCTGACCTACCTGAGCGAGGTCAGCATGAGCAAGGCCCGTCCGGGAGAGGTCTCCGGCTACATGGCGACGGCGCCGGGCATCCTGAAGGTCTGCGAGACCTTCGTCGCCTGCGTCATCTTCGTCTTCATCAGTGACCCGGTCTCTTACAACCAGAACAGTGCCACCAATTGGTGCCTGGCGGTCTACTGCATCTGCTTCATCCTGTCGGCCGCCGTCATCGTCATGTGCATCGCCGAATGGACCGGACTGCTTCCGGTGTCCTTCCCGCGATTCCTGTCCTCATACGCCCTGCTGGCTGTGGGAATGTACCTCTCCGCCACCATCATCTGGCCCATTTATAAGTTCGACAACAAACATGGAGGACAGAGCCACCGGCCCAACAGCTGCGGCAGCACCATGGGGCTGTGTGCCTGGGATAAGCTGCTGGCTATCTCCATCCTCTCGGCACTAAACTTCGTCCTCTACCTCGCCGATCTAATCTATTCGGCCAGGCTCATTTTCGTTACGGCCTAAAAAGGGTCGACCGCGAAAAAAAAAAGAAAAAAAAAAAAAGAAGGGTCTTCAATCAGCCCTGTGTTCAGACGCCATTTTCATGGCACCCTCCTTGACTTTCCCTTCACTTCCTAAAACTAGAGACATTTGGAGGAACAAATTTTTACAGTATTATATAAAGTACAGTATAATTCTTATACGCAATCGATAAATTTTTTTCCTGTCTAGCGTGCTGGCTCACTGACAACAAACGTTTGTACTTGGTAGATCTTAAAAAATGTTATTAGTAAACTTGTGAGCTAACAGACGAACAGCATTCCACTTACGGAAAGGCAAAAATCGAACAAACGTACCACTTTATTGACTATATAGTAAAAAATAGCCATCGCTTTATGGTTTTACTGAAATCGCGAAGCGGCTATCATGCTACGATAAAAACTAACTTTGTGCAAACTGAGACAATAAGAACGTAATCAAGCGACGCCATCACTATAGTTACATTTGGCTCTTTTGAGACAGAAATAGGGCGTTTTTTTATCTATTAAAAGTTTGTAAATTGCTACACGAGGCGACAGTGACGTCAGAGTTCAGAAATACGTGTTAATGCAGCGATGGTAAATATTTAAACTAGCAGTACAAACAATCTGTCGTCTGTTCAAACCTTACCACGTTGCTGCCTTTAAGTTGGCTTCGTGACTCTGAGCTGTAACGCCGCCTGCTGGCGAATGCAGGTGTTTACAGAGAGATATGATTAATAACTTATATTTGCGGTTTGAATGATTGGTTTGCTGTCTTTTTTGCAGTATTGTCAGCTCATATGGTGCTTTATTACGTATAAAAAAAGCCTTAAACAGTTAATCACTCTGTATTTTAATAAGTTGTAAATCTAAATCTATAAATGTTAAAATCTCTGGTGTTTTGAAATCGTTGGGAAAAATCAGCCAGGGTGAACTGGAAAGTGCATTGGAACGCAGATTGGGTTTGGATGGTTAGCATGGGGTGGATGTGGTTCCAGTGGTGGTGCAATGTGGCTTTTCTACACCGCTATACGCTTTCTTTTCCTGTTTTGAACTTTATCACCAAACTCTGTCCTTTTTCTTTATTTCCTGTGTGTGGGGTCAGGCTTTTGCAATCATATGATACCAAAGGTTCCTCTTTTCAGCTTGTAAAGGCTAAAGGAAACACCGTGTTCTGTTATCAAGCCGAAACATTTCTAATATCAATCTGCTGCCATGGAGCTCAGCTCCACTCAGTATCATTAACGTTAAGACCGTAACCGGATGGTTATTAGCTGGTGATATATCACTGTGGTGATACTTTCATTCACCTCTGACTGAAAAAAAAACAATCATTCATTCATTATCACCCGCTTTATCCTCTATTAGGGTCGCGGTGGGGTTCCCCATGCCCATCCAGGGGAGAACGTCTCGGGCGCTGGGCAGATAGACCTAGGACAGGGCGCCAATCCATCGCTGGGCACACACTCACTCACACACACACACTCTATATGGGGCAATTTGGAGAACTCAATTGACTTGATCCATGTTTTTGGACTGTGGGAGGAAACTGGAGAACCCGGAGGAAACCCACGCGGACACGGGGAGGACATGGAAACTCCACCCAGATGGGGATTCGAACCAGGAATCCCTAGCGCTGAGAGGCGAACGTGAAAAAACGATCAAGGAGGTCCAAATCACTTTTGTTTGTTATTTTTAGATTAGTTTCTTTAACTTCAGTCACTCAGTTAAAAATGCGCAACCTTCCACCTTTAAGTCTGCATGTCTGTACTAATCTGTACTTCGTTAAATGATCTCCTATAGCAAACTCATCAGTTTTTGTAAGTGATCAACTGACATTTCAGTTTTGTGTACCTGTGGCATTGCATTCTGGGAATTTGAGTTCAAACCCCAAGGCCTGCCTTTTATATCAAATAATATTTATTTCAAAACGATCGATATTCTCACAGTAGCAATGAAAATAAGATAAAAATCTTTTTTTTTTCACTCTACATATTATAAATCCTGGAGTTTTAGGAGGAGTGGAAACATTGTGAAGCTCAGATTTCGTCATAATCTTCGACAAAAGGCTCAAGGCCATAACCACTAAGATAAAACTCTGTTGTCTCTGAAGCTCAAATGTAAGTTGTTAATGTGAAGGAAGCAGCTCATGGTTCAGCTGACTGTGGTCATTTAAATGCCATGTAAAAAAAATAAAGCCATTTTAAAACATTTTAACACTTTTAAATTGTTAGTAGCCTAAATCTCTAGCTACCGAGATAATCTAGCTTTGAAATTTGTATCCAGAGGACGCAACGTGACGTCATAAAGTCAGAAATATGGCTCGAATTCAACAGCTAACCCCGCTACACACACCCCTAATGGATTTTTTACATTGTTAAACGTTCAAAGTGTCTTATAAACGTATATACCGCAAACATAAATGCACCGTCATGCCGTCCTTCTCGTTTTAAAGATCACCTGATGCATTTACACAGTGTTACCTGTATATCGTGTCGTATGCTGGTCCAGGACCCGGTTATGTGTTCGGAATGCGTGTGTTTGATGTTATTTAGCGTGACAGTTATCAGTATTAAGTGTGCACATGCCTGAAACAGTATGCGAACGCTAACGAAGCGGCGTGTGAACAGGCCGCGGTGCATCGGCCAGCCGGGCCGTCACACAGTCGCCGTTTGTTGTGTTGCATTCAGCCGAGTGTGTGTCGGGCACCGGTTGGTACGCGTCCATTCTGAAGAGATGATGTCATCTCGCTCGCTCTGTTGCATTGTGGGATATTAATAAAAGCCATTATAATAAAACGTACAACAATGAGGTTTATTCTTTTGTTTTGCGTGTATGAAGGTTTATAAAACCACAGATACTTACAAACACACACAACACACACACACACACACACACACACACTCCATACCAATGTACCGTGTCAATTTAAACCCTATAAACTCATGGAGACAAATTAACATAGAATTATATAACGGACAATAGAGGCTTGGAAAAGGAATTCAGACATTCATTTATTCACTAAGGAGCTTAATGGTTGGCATGTTCTCCTCTTAGCGCTAGGGATTCCCGGTTCGAATCCCCATCTGGGTGGAGTTTCCATGTCCTCCTCGTGTCTGCGTGGGTTTCCTCCGGGTTCCTCCCACAGTCCAAAAACATGGATCAAGTCAATTGTTCTCCAAATTGCCCCATATAGAGTGTGAGTGTGTGAGGGAGTGTGTGCCCAGTGATAGATTGCCCCCCTGTCCTGGGTGTATCTGCCCAGCGGGGAACCCCCCCCCCCCCCGCGACCCTAATAGAGGATAAAGCGGAAGATAATTAATGAATGAACCCCCCCCCCCCCCCCCCCCCCCCCCCCCCCCCCCCCCCCCCCCCCCCCCCCCCCCCCCCCCCCCCCCCCCCCCCCCCCCCCCCCCCCCCCCCCCCCCCCATTAAATGTTTAAAGTCTGTATTATGTTTATGTCTATATATTTATTGGCACGTCCTTCTATTTATTTTATTCATCTGTGGGCTTTTTGGGGGGGGGTGCAGATACACTCCCGCATTTTTTTCTCCTGGCAGGGACTTATATTAATAATAATAATAATACGAGGCAGAGGGCGGCACGGTAGCTTAGTGGTAAGCACGTCCGCCTCTCAGCACTAGGGTTCTCCAGTTTCCTTCCACAGTCCAAAAACATGGATCAAGTCAATTGAATTCTCCAAATTGCCCCATATAGCGTGTGTGTGTGTGTGTGTGTGTGTGTGTGTGTGTGTGAGTGAGTGTGTTCCCAGCGATGGATTGGCACACTGTCCTGGGTCTATCTGCCCAGTGCCCGAAGTGTTCTCCCCTGGATGGGCATGGGGAACCCCACCGCAACCCTAATAGAGGATAAAGCAGAAGATAATGAATGAATGAATACGAGGCAGTTAACTTACAGTGTTGATCATGTCATAACGTTCGAACAGATCAAAGCACACGGACTTCATTCAAAGATAATTTATTTTGCAAACGCATTTTTAAAAAAAGTAACTTCCCTTCAAGTATTAAATGGATATAAAAGCTCACACGTACAGCTGCAGCTCCATTCGGAATAAATCGGCTCGTCTATACTGAGCGGTGGAACGGAGGTCGTACGGAACACAGGAGTGTGAAGTAGTGCGAGGACGCGGGTGAGGCACGTACGAGCAGCGGCGCGTCGGCGTTCGTCGTTAAACAGGCCTGCTGTCAGCGTGAAACGTTCGGATGTCCTCCCCGATGAACTCGTTCACTGCCGAGAAAACAGCGGATCATCGTGTTTAAAGCGTGCAGAATTTACGTTACAGATTGTTTGCGCTCGCTGGTTGGAATTTCACAAATGGTTTAGCAAAAAAAAAAAAAACATCTAACGCCCACTATAAAGGATGGTGGTGGATCTATGAGCAAAGCTATTATAGATCTTCTAATACTAGACTGAACATACCCTCGGGAGGGTACACTGACTAACTATTAATCTTTAAAAATAAATTAAAAAACACATTTCTTTATTCTTGCGTTTAATTTATCCCCTGTAGATAAAAATGTAGATCTCAGGCTTGGCGGCCCCTCCCCCCCTTTTTTTTAACAACAGGTATTTGTTAAAGAGATGCGTCTTCAGAACTTTCTTAAAACTCTTTAGTGACTCCGCCTTATGGACAGAGTTGGGAAGAACGTTCCACCATGTTGCAGTAGTGAACGCCACGGAGTGAGAATCAGCTCCTCGGTGAGGTGGAACCACCAGGGGGCGATCATCACTGGAGCGAAGTGAACGAGTCGGAGTGTATTTAGAAAAGATAGAGTGAAGGTAGGAGGGTCCAGATCCAGAAATGGTTCTGGAGGCCAGAGTCAGTGACTTGTACTGAATGCAGCAGCTACAGGGAGCCAATGGAGGGAAGTGAGTGATGGAGGGACATGAGTGATGGAGGGACATGAGTGATGGATGGACATGAGTGATGGATGGACATGAGTGATGGATGGACATGAGTGATGGAGGACATGAGTTCTTGGGGGTTGAACACGAGTCGGGCTGCAGAGTTTAGAATTGGTTGAAGAGGTCTGATTGCAAGCTGGGATACCGGCCAGACCTTCCAGATAGTCAGACCTTCATCCATGGCTCTGCTGACAAATTCCAGATGGAACCTGAATATTAATTGGACTGGCGGTCCTGCAGGACGCCCCCTAATGGACTCACATATAGTTTTCCACATAGAGTTTTTCCAGTTGTTAAATATCTCTACACGGCTGTCCTACACTGATGTTGCTGTCTGGCCGCTCAAGGAGGACGAGTCCCCTACTGAGTCTTGGTCCTCACAAGGTTTCTTCCTTAAATAACAACATAAAAGGGAGTTTTTTTTCTTGCCACTGTAGCCTCAGCTTGCTCTTTGGGGGTTTAAAGGCTTTTCATTCTGTAAAGCTGCTTTGTGACGATGTACTGATGTAAAAAGCGTGACAGAAATTAATGACTTGAACCTGTACTTGAACTGAGGTCATTACGTTATAGGTTCTCCGATGAATCATTTAAGAATCAGAGTGTCCTGACTCACCTTCATCCAGAGTGATGTGATGCATCGGCGGCGGCCCACCGTAGCCCAGCTGCTGATCCTGCGGGTAGGCCGTGGGGCAGTGGGGTAAAAGAGCGGGAGGAAGCGGAGAGGTGGAGATGGGGCTGCTAGGATATGGGCTGATAGAGGAGGAGTGGGAGGGAGAGGGGGACGAGGAGAGGTACGGGGAATCGGGCCAGGGCTGGGGCGGGTACAGCGGGGGCAGGAGCTCGGTAAAGCCCAGCTCCAAGCTCTGAAACGACGGGTCGCACTCGTTTACCCCGCCCCTGTCGTCTTCGGTGGGGGGGCAGAAGTCATCCTGATACCCGATGGGGGGTGGGTAAGGGTACTCGCTGGGATGCGGGGAGCACAGGGGCATCACTCCGTCCAACGAAAGGAGAGGAGGACGAGAGAGGAGCGGATCCTCCTCTTTAAACAGGACTGAGAGAGAGAGAGAGAGAGGATGGGCTATGGCAGGAGAACATGTCGATTTACAGTCATGTTATACAAATACAAAGGAAAAAAACAAACGCTGACTGAACGGAATGTTAAATATCAGTGTGTGTGTGTGTGTGTGTGTGTGTGTGTGTGTGTGTGTGTGTGTAAAACACTCACTGGGCAGATATTTGAAGCAGTGTGTGCTGCTTCTCTTGCGTTTTCCATTTGAAACATAGAGACACACATTCACTGGCTGATTCACACACGGATTACTGTAAGCTGGAACATGCACATACAACAAACACTAACACACACACACACACACACACACGCACACACACACAATTAAAGAAATGTAAAACAGATTAAATGCAGCTTATACAGAAAAATAACACGTAACGTATTTTCTCCAATAAATAGAGAGTGTGTGTGTGTAGGTATGTATGTGTGTGTGTGTCTTACCTCAGTGCTCTTCTCCTGGTCCACATGAGCTTCCTCCTCCCACTGCAGCTTGCCATCTAGATCACAGCAGCAGCACGTTACATTTCATCGGTCGTGTTTTCATGACGTTTAGTTTCCCCGCTGCGGCTTTGTAATTAGACCTTAAAGGCTGAGATCTGATCTGATGACATCATAGACACCCCTTCCCCCACAAACATGTTAACGATCCCGGGACAATTAGGCCGAGTCCTGAGTTTGGTGAGTGACCGGCTTCGATCTGATCTGATTGATCTGATCTGAGTTTGGGGAACGCTGCGAGAACGCGACCTGAACATTTACCAGGAGTTTAAGGTTGTTTTCTTTTCTTTTTTTATTTAACTTATTGTTTAAATATTCAAATGATTACTTCTTAGTTAAAAAATTGTTTTAATTACTTTAATGTTGGCTTTTACTCAATAATTAAAAGTCCGCAAATCTATTCAATGGAAATGTTTTAGCTTGCAATTTACGATTATCGTTTAAAAAACGATAGTCTGTCGCCACCTGGTGGTAGAAACCCACAACTGCATATTATCAAAAATAAAATCTGACTAGCGATCGCCGTGATTACGATAAAAAATAATAAATTCCTGTATCACAGAGTCTTTAATAAGTTATTATTAACAATACAAGCACTTAGTGGCTTAGTTTTGACCGTAAATGAGTTTCAACCTGCCTCTGCTTTAACTGGAATCACAATGAAAAACGTTCATGCTTTACCTACATTAAAACACTGTAAATAACACTTAATAAATAAATTAAATACTGCAAGATCGTAAATACCAAAGTGTTTATAGTATTTTTGTGTTAAATGGTTTATTTATTTTTGTGCTCATGTGACCTGCTGGTCACTGTATTACATACACCTCCGTGTTTCTACATTTTTTAATGTTGGCAGCACGGTGGCTTTGTGGTTTAGCATGTTCTCCTCTCCTTCCTGGTTCGAATCCCAATCTGGGTGGAGTTTGCATGTTCTCCCCGTGTCCATGTGGGTTTTCTTCTGGGCTCTCGGGTTTCCTCCCACAGTCCAAAAACATGGATCAAGGTCAATTAAATTCTCCAAATTGCCCCATATAGAGTGTGTGTGTGTGAGTGAGTGGGTGTCCAGCGATGGATTGGCGCCCTGTCCTGGGTGTATCTGCCCAGCGCCCGAAATGTTCTCTCCTGGATGGGCATTGACAACCTCCCCCCCGCCCTCCCCCCGTGACCCTAATAGAGGATAAAGCGGAAGATATGGATGGATGAATGAATGGTCTAAATTGCCCCATACAGTGTGTGTGTGTGTGTGTGAGTGAGTGTGCCCAGCAAAAGATTGGTGCTCTGTCCTGGGTGTATCTGCTCAGCGTGCGACAAATCCACCCCCCCCCACACACACACACCTTAAAAATGAATTTTAATGTTTGGTGACGATCCACTCCCAATTTTTCAGAAGCCCACTCACCCGACCCTCTCTCCATGAAGAACACTCTGGACGTGGGCAGGAAATTGCTGCCATTCACTAGAAGCTCCGCCCCTCCCTCCACCGAGCAGGATGTGAGACTGATGGTCTCGATGACGGGCAGCTCCTGAGCCGAGCGCTGGGCTGCAGGGAGACGGGAACGGGGGTCACGGTTAGTCCAAATCAGGAGGGAAAAATAACCCCAGCTCTGTGTGGACGTACTTACAGCACTCGATGGGTTGAGACGCCACCTGTAACGCTAAAACCCGACCAGGTGGGCTGAGGGGCGGGGCTAAGGGCAGGTGAGTTCGGAAAACCAGTCGCACGCGCGTGTTCTTCCTGCCGACGTCCGTCTCTCCTTTCCTCAGTTCGATGTCCGAGTTCCTCAGCTTCAGGATCCCGGCACAGTCGATACTGCGGAAGTCCAAATGTCTTTTTAATAAACATTAAAACACATACGCACAGGACTCTGGAGCTGTGGAAACATGGGACACCCCTGAATTCCACAAACGTGTCCCCACAAGGGCGGACTAGTGAATTAGAACACTGCATTTTTCGGGGATGTGGGGGGTTATCCCTAACTTTTTTATTTAAGTCGATCAGGTTATGTCCCGGGCGGCATGTCCTCCTCTCAGCACTAGGGATTCCCGGTTCGAATCCCCATCTGGGTGGAGTTTCCATGTCCTCCCCGTGTCTGCGTGGGTTTCCTCCCGGTTCTCCGCTTTCCTCCCACAGTCCAAAAACATGGATGAAGGTCAAATGAATTCTCCAAATTGCCCCATATAGAGTGTGTCTGTGTGAGTGAGTGTGTGCCCAGGATTGTCCCCCTGTCCAGCGTCTTAAACGTTCTCCCCTGGATGGGCATGGGGAACCCCCCCGCGACCCTAAAAGAGGATAAAGCAGAAGATAATGAATGGATGGATGGTTAGGTTATGTCCCATCAATGTCCACAAAAACCCCCCACGGTCTCATGCTATGCCTTTCAACTCAGGCCTCCCTTCTCACCCCCCCTGAAATTGCGCTTTTACGGGCAGCAGGTGTCGCCGTTTCCAAAGCCGTGCCCAAATCCTACATACAAATTCAAAATACTTTTTGAGAAGGTGCCCAGTGATAGATTGCCCCCCTGTCCTGGGTGTATCTGCTCAGCGCCTGAAACGTTCTCCCCTGGATGGGCATGGGGAACCCCCCCCCAGCGACCCTAATAGAGGATAAAGCAGAAGACAATGGATGGATGAACTTCAGAGGAGGATGAATGAAGGCTGCTGCTCACAGTGCGGTCATGTTGGTTTCTGGATTCAGGGGGATTTCCAGCAGTTTGGTTCCAGCCTGCATGCTCTCCTGACTCGCCGTGCCCACCATCTTCCCTGTCACCCTGCAACACAACACGGCACCGCTTCAGACGATGCTGCACAGGGACACACCTCCCAATCACTGAAATCAGGTTTCATTCCGTCTCATTTATAAACTTAAACACAAGGCCATGTTTCATTCCTCAGGGTTACTGCAAAGGTCTACATGGTATGAACATCAGTGTCGGGGAATCAGTCTAAAGGTTGACCCTTTGAGGAAGGGGGTGTGGTCTAATGGCTGACCATGTGCTCTCTGTACCTGTGTATCTGATAGAACGGGTGCGGACGGATGGACCTGTCGTCTGCCGTCCCCACGAAGACCTGCAACGACAGCGGCTGACGCTCCGCGTATCCCAGCAACTGGAGAGGAACAGCACCACGTTAACCCTTTAAACGCCGAAAGGTGATCACATGACGTGCAGGATGATGCGTGGGGGTGGATTACGGTCACTTCAGCATCAGCACCACCACGCGTGAGCCACCTGCACGCTGAATGGTGATAATAGTCACATGATAATAAGAAGCCACTGGTTTGCCACACCTGGTGGCTTTATGGTTGCCATGTTCTCCTCTCAGCACTAGGGATTCCCGGTTCGAATCCCCATCTGGGTGGAGTTTCCATGTCCTCCCCGTGTCCGCGTGGGTTTCCTCCGGGTTCTCCGGTTTCCTCCCACAGTCCAAAAACATGGATCAAGTCAATTAAATTCTCCAAATTGCCCTATATAGAGTGTGAGTGTGTGTCCACCGATAGGTTGGCTTCCCGTCCTGGGTGTATCTTCCCGGCGCCCGAGACGTTCTTCTCTGAATGGGCATGGGCATGGTCCCCCCTCCCCGTGACCCTAATAGAGGCTAAAGCAGAAGATAATGGATGAATGAATGAATGGCTTGCCACCTTAATGACCGGATGTCCTCCAGGTGACGCCTTGACGGCTCCTCGGCTTCCCTCCGTCTCGTAATGCGCGCGGTGGTGAGGACGCGGCTGCACGTCGATCCGCAGCTCATACTGGTCGAACTGGCACGGCAGGGGCCAGTCGAGCGGCGGCAGGGCGTTAGACCTGTGATGTCATAACGAGACATTACCTCATTAATACAGAGTGCACCGAGAGACGCCACACGCCTCACTATGTCTGATTCCTCACTATATTAGAGAACATTCATTCATTATCTTCCACTTTGTCCTAAATCAGGGTCGTGGGGGGGTTCCCCATGCCCATCCAGGGGAGAACGTTTCGGCCGCTGGGCAGATAGACGCTAATCTATCGCTGGACACACACTCACTCACACAGACACACACACATTATATGGGGCAATCTGGAGAACTCAATTGACTTTATCCATGTTTTTGGATTGTGGGAGGAAACCTGGAGAACCCGGAAGAAACCCACGCGGACACGGGGAGAACATGGAAACTCCACCCAGATTGGGATTCGAACCGGGAATCCCTAGCGCTGAGAGGAGAACATGCTAAACCACTAAGCCTCCGTGCCGCCATTAGAGAACATAGTGGTTCCATTTCCCAGGCAGGGCAGATAATCCTGTATGGAATTTGCATGTTCTCCACTTTTGGTATGGAGGCTCCAGGTTCATCGCAAAATCCAAAATCCTGGGTGTACATGTGTGTGAATGTTTGTGTGTCTGAACCAGTAACCTGTCCACTGTGCTTCTCCCACATTTCACCTTATATGTGCTGGGATAGGCTCCAGCTCCTTCCGAGAATGTAAATAAACATAAGTGCCGTAAGCATAACCACCATCTGCCTGTCTGCTGAGGTCGTGTCCCAAAATAACACACACACACACACACACACACACACACACACACACTGTGTCCAGAGTGGGTGTGTCCCATATCACATTCACTACTCACTATGAAGTGCACTTGTGTATAGTGTACGTAGTTAAATTTGAGCAGGGGTGCAGTGTAAATGACCTCTCTCACCTGAAGATGGGGCTGTGGGCATTGGCGCGGGTCCTACCCCAGCCGAGCGTGTTTGGCACGGACAGGTAGTCCATCCCCAGCGCGGGGGGTTCCCGTCTGACCTGCCCCAGGTCTGCCGGGGGGCAGGGGGCATTTGGTGCAGGGATCTGCTCCAGTTCCACATCTCTTGAGGACACCTGCGTGCATAACGAAATAAACTGAGGGGACGTTCGGCGGGTCAGAAGGTCGCTGCCAGTGTCCAGCAAGGGACGAAAGAAAAGTCTGACCTGTTCCAGTGAGGTCTTCCTGGTTTTTTGCGGTATGCTGAGTTCGATAAGACCCTGAGATTGGGGGGCGGAGTCTCCCGGCTCCAGGTACTGGACGTGATCCTCGGAGTAACTGCCCCGGCGGGAGTGGCTGGGCGAGGGCAGGGGGGAGTTCCTACGTTTCTTGCCGCCGGGGGAGGTCGGTCGTGAGGAGGGGGACAGGCAGAAATGGGTGGTGGCTTCGTTAAGCTCCTCCTCCTCCACCAGGAGCGAATCACAGCTGGAGGCGGGGCTCAGCCAGCCCCTGGAGGACGGGCTGGAGGCCGGACTCGGGCTGAGAGACCCGGCCGCCATGCTGTTGTCTCGGTAACAATAGGGGTCCAGGAGTGGCAGGTAAAGGCGGTCCCTGTCCCAGTAATGCCCCCCCTCGGGCGGGAACTCATCGTCAGGTGAAATGGTGGTGATCTGAATGCTGGGACACTCCAACACGCGAGACTCCGAAACCTGACACACAGAGAGAGCATGTTCTCCTTCACCATATCAGAACCGAAGAGGGCCTTCCCCAAACTGTTCCTGCAGCGTACACTTTTCACAATACATGAGTGGGCGTGTCCCAGCACGCTGGTCCATACAGTGTACGGGTTCTGGAAAACACGCCCGTCGCCATGGACGATACGTTACCTGGACAGAACGGGCGGGGAGACTCTCATACGTCCCGCTGTACTCTCTGACCAGCGCTCGCCTCGGGGGTGGAGAGTGCATTCCAGCCCTGTGATTGGACAGCAGTGGAGGCGAAGGGAGGATTCCCATTGGTTGACTGTGTGCCAATTGGCCGTCGGGGACTGAAAGATGCAAAATGTAAAATGTGTTAGATACGTTTTATATACACACATATATATATATATATGTGTGTGTGTGTGTGTGTGTGTGTGTGTGTGTGTGTGGCACGTGCGGCATAAATGGGCGGAGCCACATTTCTGCATCAATTGCAGGGAGTGAAATCCAGAAAGGGGGCAATTGTTGGCATGGATATAGTCCATTACTCCGAAAGTTGAGGATTCGAACCCCAAATTCCACTTATGTTACCCCCCCCCCCCAACCCTCATTGCTCCAGGGGTGACGACCTCAACCACAGACAGGAATACGTGTATGTGATACGATGACACACTGATCACATGACCCAAAAGTACAGTGTGCAATTAAGCGATTCCTTCCCCCCTCGGCATCACAGCTGGAAACGACTTCATTAAACACTCGAAACCGAACAAACACGTCAAACCCGGGCGTCTGAATCACACGTCAGTCTCGCGGCCGCGCACAAACGTCTTCGGCGGAGGAGCCGAGACGCGCAGATGGTGGAGGACTTTCCCAGAAACGGGGCCCGGGCCTCTGGTTTTCGACTGTGGATTCCTGAATAATCAGGTTCAGCTGAGGAACATTTGGAATTAGCGTTTGATAAAGGGAGGACGAGCGGCGCAGCGCGGCGGTGGCGGCGCGCTCAGACGCTGTAAATAAGGGTTAACGGGGTGGAGACGTGCGTTTGGATGCGGCGAGGCTGGAGCCAGTTAGCGGGGCTTCATACCAGAACGGATGGCAGGAGAGCAGGAATGGGGTGTGTGGAGGAGTGAGGAGTTAGTGCCATGAAAAAAAAGGGGGGGGAGGCTTGGGGAGGGGGCAGGATGGAGGCAGGATGGAGGCACGGAGGAGCCGAGAGAGAGGCCTGTATGTGTAGCTCAGTAAACAGAAACGCAGGGTTTGGTCCAGATGGCAACGGTTAACGCTACTCACACGCACAGCTGATTAAAACCACATTGTTCAGTACCCTTCTCACACACACACACACACACACACACACACACACACACTCATCTTTCAGCAAACGGTGTAGTTTTAGGTTCACACACCTGCCCTCACATCGATCCGTTGGACCTTATGAATCATTGAGTTTCGCGTGAATCACTTTTCTGATTTATCACGTTGGCGTTGACGCAAAACGTTAAATCGCGGCCTCGACGTCGGCGGAGAGCCGATCCTCGCACCTATACGAGCCTGTCGGACATTCCCGTCCAACACTATGGACATTTTTACGGCTGCTGCAGCCTCCGCTCTTCTCGGAAAGCCTTTTACAAGAGGTCGCATGTTTGGCTGCGTGGCTGGACGAGGCGTTCGGAGCTCCTGCATCCAGAACCAACCAACGGCGGAGAACCACGAACCAACACGCCGTAGAGTAGAGCTGTCGATTTAAATAATAATAAAAATAACAATAAAAAAAGTAATACTGTTGTAATTAATTATGATTATGGTGTAAACCCAAAGCCTCCAATAAGGATCACGTAAAATAGGATTTTAACAAATTTAAATATTTATTAGAATCATTTAACAGCAGGAGTCGTCCGATTGGTCGAAGTCAACAGACGTGTAGTAGTAGTATAAACTAACAAACTGAACAGCTGAGTCATAACCGTTCTGATGTAATTAGGTTTGATTCTGCTTTTATTGGGTTGAATTGGAAAATAAAACACAGGCTGTGTGAGAGGCTGAGGTCCGAGAGCCCGACGAGTGCCAGCTGATTCGAAGCCTTTGAAGTCGTTCGCCTGAATTTTCACCTTCACGCAGTAGAGCGTTGGAGTGACACGTGGCCCAGCGGCAGCCGGCGTTGCGACTAAAACTGTTACGTTTTATTTACATATAATTTTTTGTTTTATTAAAAGTCGAACGGAACCCCAGCGCGGTCTCTCACAATGTTCTCTTAATACGGTGTAAAGAGGTTCGTGGGTCTGACGCCAAAATACCTGAGTGACCTCATTTTTGGAGTGTTTAATTGTAATATGTGCACTAACGAGGTGCAGATTTTCGTTCCGTCTCCTGGATGATTAAGGTTCCAGGGGAGAACATACTCCTTGCGTTGGAAATTTGGAATGTTCTTCCTGCCTGGAATTGGAATTCAGACCCAGTGTCGGTTTTATTGTGACATCATGTTTCACCTACAGGACATTTTATGACATCACATGTCCCTACAGCCTTCGACAACATTTTTGGGGGCGGAGCTCTGTGTGGAACAGTCAGGTTCATCCACACCGGACTCACCCAACCATTTCAGAACGGAGACCAGAACAAGGCCTTCCTGTTCCCCACAAAGATCTTACCAGTGTGTTTTATGATTTATTAACTCTCTTTTGGGCTCCCCCTAGTGTCTTGGGGACATTGTTGCAGCATGACAATCGCATGGGGCGCCCCCTCTTCTCTTTGCTTGTTCCTATTGATTTGGGGCAGGGTGCACACGCTCTCCGAGGTAAACATCTGTGGCGGTATGGTTCGATTTGTGGGGGTCACGTCACACCCGAGGTGTTTTTCACCACATAGCACACGCATAAACTTTTTAAATGACTTTTATTGTATTTGTTTTAATAAATATTCCAAACTATTATTTGTCTCTTGTGGTTTTCTGCCTCAAGCAGTCAGGCGAGCACATGTAGCACCGTATCAGACAGCACGTGGCGCTGTGCCTTTCGGGAAAAAAGAGCCTTTAAAACTAAAAAGTGGCTGCTATGAGGTTCGGACGTATCTGCTCGTGAACCCAACAAATCGGTTGTGGAGCAATCTGGAGTTCTGGAATTTTCCGTGTCTACTTGGGGGTTTTGATTTAGGTTTGTCGTCACACACACACACACACACACACACACACACACACACATCTGGAGTCAGAATAAATAAAAGCCAAGCAGTAAGCAACTGGTCATGACTCTTATTTACATCTCGCAGGGTTCCACCATGTGGCGATGCAGCACGGTTTATAACATCATCAGAACAATTACTATTAACACCCCCAGAGAACAGGGAGGAATGTAGCACACGCCCTTATCCGAGTGATCTAAATGACTAAAGTCCAAACAACTCGGGTCTGAGGGTCCGGTTCAGGGGCCCAGCGCGGTCGCATCGGTGATCACATGGTACCAAAACCCACCTGCAGATTACAAACAATAAGCATGACTGAAGATAATATTTAAGTTGAACTCAGATCGAAGCATCTGCTCTGTACTGTACTCTAATACAGACGCTTTATTAGTTTCTCCTCCTTTTTGCTACTCTCCTAGTCCGTGTTATCAGCTCCACTCCATATACAGATGGACTTTGTAGTTCTAAACTTTCATTCTTTGTAGTCCTAAAGTTTCAACTCTGTTAGTCCCCTTTACTCTTTCCTCTGATATTCAGCACCACCCATGAGCAGGCATTATAAGGGTGGTGGATGACTCTCGGTATTGCAGTCACACTGTCGTGGTGGTGGTGTGCAAGTGAGACTCATATTATTTTTTAATGTTCAGCCACAATAAGAATAGGCAATCTACCGCCTCTGATTCTACATGCACAAGGTGGAGCGACAAGCTGGATGTGTGTGATAGAGCATCCACACACACTCACACCAGCACCACCAGGTCAGCGTCACTGCAGTACTTGGGAATCGTTCACCACTCTAATAATACTCTGCTCTGCGGGGGTCCTGATCATCAGAGAACCGACTAAAGAGGACGAACATGTCTGTGATTTTAAATAGTCCATCTGTATGATCAGAGGAGATGATATATGCATCAGTGATCATTAATCCATCTATTATCTTCCGCTTTATCTTCTACTAGGGTCAAGGGGAGAATGTTTCGGGCGCTGGGCAGATAGACCCAGGACGGGTCGCCAGTCTATCGCTGGGCACACACTCACTCACACACAGACTCTATATGGGGCAAATTTGGAGAACTCAATTGTCCTTGATCCATGTTTTCGGACTGTGGGAGGAAACCGGAGGAACCCCACGCGGACACGGGGAGACGATGGGAACTCCACCCAGATTGGGCTTTCGAAGGAGAACATGCAAAACCGCATCATTAAACGACTTTTAAACCCTTGTGATTGTCATATTTATTTGACGAACCCGTGCTGTCCGGTGGATGTTGCTGCTCCTCCTCGAAGATCAGCTTGAACTCCAGCTCCCCTTCCTCCCACCCGGAGCTCATCCTCAGCCCGGGACTCGGCGGCTCCCGCTCGCCGTTCTCACGCCCGCGCTCTTTCGCGGAAAGTTTGCCGACCAACGCGTGTGCTCACAGCGGCGGGGTGCGTGGACGCGGGCGGGTGTCTCCATGCACGCCGTCGCTCGTCTCCACCCGGGACGCGCACTTCATGCCGTGTACATAACTCCGCGTCGCGCCTCCCAAACTCCGGAGTCTCCGCCGCGTCCTCGGTCGGTGGCAGCCGGCCGCCGGAGCCTCTTCCCCCCGCGGGTCTGAGTGTTTACGGCGCGGAGTGATTGTAATTCCGCACACAGCGAACAGCCTCCGCATCCAGAGAAAAAAAAAAAAAAAAAAAACTTTCATCCCCCTTTTTTTTCCTTCTCCCTGTAATTGCTCTTGGGAGGATTCCCGTCCTTTCTTTCGCTCGTTACTCGCGCTCCGATTGGACCCGGCGTGCGTCACTCAGGGCCTCTCACGGCTTTCTCATCCCGCCTCCCACGGCCGTCCTCTCTCCTGATTGGCGCAAGCTTTTACAGGCATGTTAAGTGTATAGATATACAGTACATACAGCGTGAGTATCGACGGTTATTGTTGTTGTGAATATTAAGCTTATAGATTTGTTTAATTCATAGAAGATCGTACTCACATAGAGATCATGTTCTCGTGATGACGACGTTTTGGCCGGGGGATCGCTCCATCTGCTCCAACATCCTCATTCTTCTCTTTGGCCCCTAAATCCATCCCCCCCATGGCCCCGTCCCTCCTCCCTCGGCTCTCCATCCATCCATCCCTCCATCCCTCCCTCCGCTCTCTATCCATCCCTCCATCCCTCCTCCAGGCCGACAGACAGATCTGGTTCTCATTAAGCAGTTTGCCGCCTGTTCTGTCTCACGCTTAAATAAACATAACTCACTCCGTCTCTCTCTTCGTGTCTCACACGACTGTCTTTCTCTCACCCTTCATCCATTTTCTTCCACTTCATCCTATAATAGGGTCCTATATTAGGGGGCTTCCCCATGCCCATCCAGGGGAGAACGTTTCGGGAGCTGGGCAGATACACTCAGGACAGGGCGCCAATCTATCACTGGACACACTCTATATGGGGCAATTTGGAGAACTCAATTGACTTGGTCCATGTTTTTGGACTGTGGGAGGAAACCGGAGAACCCGGAGGAAACCCACGCGGACATGGGGAGAACATGAAAACTCCACCCAGATGGGGATTCGAACCGGGAATCCCTAATGCTGAGAGGAGAACATGCCAACCACTAAGCCACTGTGCCACCCTCTAAACCCTTCATATGTATTCCAATTGCCATACCTCACCCACCGACCATTGAAGGCCAGCATCATGAGGACGATAATGAGGCCTCGGATGATAGGATCACATGAACACCCGTTCACACCTGGATTTTGAGATGTATCTGCACCGGTCCCCAAATGGACAACTTTAAACCAAAAAAAAAAAAAAAAATTTTTTTTGGTAAACGCTCAGGAAGTTGCACAGACGTATTAAACCCCCCTGTTATACCTCTGATCCCTAATTCCAGATCGTCCTCGCGTCCCTGGTCTGTAACTGTATGCGTGGGATAGAATTTCACTGTAGCTGAGGAATTACATAGAAACCATGACATTCCTAAATTAGCCAATAAAAAGTCGTCCGCTTTGATCCGTCTCGTTAACAAACATACTTTTAGCGTTCTGCGTCTTGTTTACAGCCACAACAGTCGCCTTCTGAACTTCCTCAGATGATGCACACATGCTGTAACGTCCGGATGCTGAATGGGATTTTCCTTCGGTGAAAAAAAAAAAAAAGGGACTGTAAGAAACAAACATGGGATTCGACACTATTGGCCTTTGAGGGCTTGACGAAGCATTAAAGGTGGGAATCACCATGACGACGATCTGAGACATCTTTGGACCGATCGTCCGTTTGATGCGCCACAGCCCAAAGACTATAATGCGTAAAGGACACAGTATATAAACAGTCATATAAACACACATGGTTATAAAGCACAAATAATAAATGTAGTCGGATTTGAAGTTTCTAACGGGATGATTTTAGCCGGGGCCCCGCCCCCTCAGGGATTTCTGTCAGTGAGCACTTGATGGCCCAGTGAGGTCGGTGATCGCTCCTCGGCGAGGGGATTGTGTACGTCATGCTTCGAGAGTAAAGTCTAAGAAGTTGGAACCAGATTTGGACATGATGACCTCACAGCGGTTCACACACAGGAAGTGGGTGCCGTTTTTTTTTTTGTTTTTTCCCCCCTTTTCTCACTGTAAAAGCAAAATGCTTTTAATCCCAGTAGAGGAGATGTAAGTGAACCGCGGTCTGATGGTGCAATGACGATGGACGTGATGAGAGGAGAAACATCAGGGCAGGAAACGAGGACGCGGCGAGGACGCAACATGTGTCAGCAATTAAATACACACGATGCGGCGCGAGGAGAAACTTAAAACCCTGTCATTAACAACCCTGTTAAGTGTGTGTGTGTGTGTGTGTGTACTACAGCCAAGAACATGTGGACACCTAACCATAACCTCCATGAGACAATCCACCTATTTTGGAAAAGGCTTGTTTTTTGGTTGTAGGAGCGTTTAGTCTGTGCATTTAGAGAAGCAGCCATGTGAGAACTTCCATACCAGATTTTTCAGCATTGCACCTGAAGAGGAACCTTCCTGGAACCCATGGCGCACCATTCGAAGGTCCACATCATTCATCGTCACTGCGACTGGAGTCAAGAGGCTTTGATAAGACAGCCGAATCAGTGGGTGCGTTCACATACTTTTAATAATATATCACTACGGCGCTTTTAATGTGTCATTCTGTAATTTATCCTCTCCTTCCTCCCCTTTTTCTCCAATAAAATTCACCCCCTTTTCCTGCAGAAATAACATTCCTAAAGCTCGGCGGCTCTGCGAGTAGGTACTTGTGCGCTTTGTGAAATCAGGATGAGTTCTATGTAGAATGTGATGTGTGTGTGTGTGTGTGTCCTATCACACAATCCCACTGGGTGCCATCGTCATCATCGAGAAGGAGGATGGCCTTACGGTCCACATTCTCTAATTTAAGTACCGGATGCAGTTACGCGTTTCGTTCTTTAAACGACCCGATTTCAAAACTCCATACTACAAACCCTTACTCATGACATCTCATTAATAATCTCTCTGTCTGTCTGTTGTTCTGTCTGTCCATCCAGGACTGGGACACATTTGGGGAAGGCCCTTTTAGTGTTTCAACATGACCGTGCCCCTCAGACCACAAAAAAATATTCATAGACATTTAAGTCCTGTGCTCCACCCTATTAAGCATCTTTAGGATGAATTAGAACTGAGATTGTGAACCAGGTTCTCCTGTCACACTTCAGTGCCTGGTCTCAGACACGCTCCAAAACCTTGTAGAAAGCCTTCCCAGGAGAATGGAAGCTGTTCAAGTGGAAACCGAGAACAGGAGGTCACGGCTTCCATAGATGTAATGTAATGAAGTTACTGGTATGAAGACATCAACACAGATGGAATGTTCTACCGAAGCTCCGTTCAACTCGGGATTCAGTCCCTACGAATATAATTAGTTCTGGAACTCGGGATCCACCCATCAGGACGTTCTGATCCTGTGTCCTGTCCAAACCTGTAGCTCGACCCATTACAGTCAGTCACGGTTCCACGGCAGACAAAGCGGAATGAAGCCGAATGAGAACTGCTGGCTTAAGGACGAGGAGGGGTGGAGTTGGAGAACCCAACGGCACACCTCTCACTATCTCACTCAACATGCTGCAGCCTGATACGAATGCTCCCCGTTTAGAGGAACAGGGTTCATTCACTCTCTTCCGTCCATCCGCAAAGACGGAGACACAGAGGACAGAAAGGAACAGAGCTGGAACATTAAGAACAACATTGGGGAAACTGAACAGAAGGCTGAAGGACGAATGACGAGCTGAAACCATCTCCATCAGACGTGAGATTTTGGGGAGCGTGTGAGGGTCATCCGTCCATCCATCCGTCCGTCCGTCCTCACGCCATCACGCTGGTGAGACTTTTTCCTTCATTTCTCATACGTTGCTATTACTTTTAAAGACTATTTACACAAGAGCACGATCCCACCACTGAGATGTCTCAATGTGAAGATTGGTATGTTCTCCACATCTTTTGTCAGCATCACAGTACCTTCTCTTTGTTTGCTCACGTGCACAAATTAAGGAATGAGTTTATTCCAGGGACGGGACAGGTTAGGAAGGGGCGATGGAGGTGGTTTGGACGAACAGAGGAGCGATGAGGCTTATACTGACGGAAGGATGAGGATGCTGAGGATGGAGCCACCAGGCAGGAGGAGGAGAGGAAGTCCAAAGATTAGGTTTATGGATAGGGTGAGGAAGGACATGCAGGTGGACAGAGGAGGAGACTCGGGCTAGGGTGAGATGGATAATGACCCACTGTGGCGCTCCCTAATCTTATCTTCAGTCGTTACGTAATTTAACGGTAACATCTCGCTCTCGTCTGCCCCAGGGTACAGTCGACCCTCGGCCAACCCCCCCCCCCAATCAGACCAGGCTTCTCGCGGATGCCATGACGTGCGATTATTTCTGCAGGCCGTGACGTAAATGCCGAGATATTTGTTATTGTTTGGTCTCTAAGCGGAAAACTATCAGAGTTTGAAGTAACAGCATGTTAAAACTCGTCGTTATATAATGCTGCCATGTTCACCGCCCCCCACACACACACTCCTCTTCGCTCCACCTGTCTGCTTCGGTGCTTGGTCCGAACCTTGGCGAACTTCAAAATCTTGTAGAAAGCCTTAGTGGAATCTTTGTGAAACTTGGTATTGGTGTATGTTCCCTTTCCCTACAATATATCTTAAAATGTGGGTTATGCCCCCCCCCCCCCAGGCCTCTCCGATGAGTACTGCAAACGATACGACCCCGAACCCGACCCCCGCCACCCCCCCCGGCGAACCGCAGAACATCTCGTTCGCCATCGGCGCCTTGGTCCTCGGCGTGGTCTTTCTGCTGGGCGTTCCCGGAAACCTCTTCATCATCTGGAGCATCCTGGCGCGCGCCCGCAAGCGCTCGGTCACCACGCTGATCATCCTGAACCTGGCCATCGCGGACGGCGGCATCATGTGCCTCACCGTGTTCTTCGTCATCTACCTGGCCAAGCAGTCGTGGGTGTTCGGGCGCGCCATGTGCAAGCTGCTGTTCTACCTGTGCAACTTGAACATGTACGCCTCCATCATGCTCATCACGCTCATGAGCCTGCACAGACTGGTGGCCGTGCTGTGGCCCCACCGGGCCCGCGTGTTCGCGCGCAGGAGGTTCAAACTGGGCGCACTCGCGGCGCTCTGGGTGCTCGTCTTCGTGCTGGCCATACCCGCCCTGATTTTCAGGGACGAGAAGGTGGGGGACAAGATGCGGACGCTGTGCGCACACAAGCACATGGAGCCCATGTATGTAAGTATCTGATTAACCTCGGAACCATGACCATATTACAAAACATCTATCCATCCATTATCTTCCACTTTATCCTATATTAGGGTCACGGGGGGTCCCCATGCCCATCCATTGGAGAACGCCTCGGGCGCTGGGCAGATACACCCAGGACAGGGTGCTAATCTATCACTGGGCACACCCTCATTCACACACACTCTATATGGGGCAATTTGGAGAATTCAATCGACCTTGATTCATGTTTTTAGACTGTGGGAGGAAACCGGAAAACCTGGAGGAAACCCAGGACACGGGGAGGATATGGAAACTTCACCCAGATGGGGATTCAGACCACACTGAGTGGAGAACATGCTGAGCACCACACCGCCGTGCCATCTCCACTCAAATACCAACATTTCATACAATATCTGACGTTGGGAACGGCGTTTGGTCATGAAACCAACACTTTCTACCTTTACCGCCTCAACAGGAAGTATTCCACTTCACCACAGAGACCGTGGTGGGCTTCCTGGTGCCGTACGGGATCATCGTGAGCAGTTACGTCTGCATCCTCCTTCGCCTCAGACAGACCAAGTTCAAAAAGAAGGTGCGCAGTGAGAAGCTCATCCTCGCTATCATCGTCACCTTCGCCGTGTTCTGGCTGCCGTATCACGTCAACAACGTCATGCAGGTGAGGACCAGGACTAGAACTCTTTAAATTGCGCTCGGATAAAACGATACATATTTATAAACATATATCGTATTGTTATTCAGGTGGCCGCTACGTGTTTACCCGAGACATCTGCGATGAAAATAAAGTAGGTCTTTATTTATATTTACGATAGCGGCGTGGTGACGGCCGTTCATGACCATCACTAAGTTCTCGATTGGTTCTGCACGCAGGTTACAGAAAATATCCAACTCGAGTCGCGCTGCCATCTCCTCACTCGCTTTTATCAGCAGCTGTGCCAACCCTGTGCTGTACGCTCTGGCCGGACGCTCGTATATCCGCGCGGACGGCCTGTCCTTCATGGCGCGGCTCTTCGAGGGCACGGCCTTGGAGAAGAGTGCCAGGACACTTCGAATCAACCGGCAGATCAGCAAAGCCGGACTCGCCATGCTCGGGTTAAAGGCCTCGGACTCCTGCAGCAACGCCGAGGGTCTGAGTTAGCGCAAGACGTCGTGCAAAAAATAAAACGGAAAGAGATTTAAAACAAATACACTGAAGGCTATAGATCACTGAGGTAATGTCATCAGTTTGTAGGTGGTATTGTGTTAGTTACGCCCATATTTGGAACTCCGTCATCATCTGAGGCGAAAAAAATACGTTCAGAAGCAAAAACACGTCATTTTTTTTCCCTGAACATCCCTGGATCCTCATATTTTTACATCTAGTGTAGTTGTACAGTTACCTTAATTCTTTAAGACGTCAGTATTCCGGAATGATCTGCATAATTTGCGGTTTTATTATGTGATTCGTGTCGTCAGTGAAACCGCTCCTCACCCTGGACGTCTCCTGTCTCCCCTGCTTCGGTTCTCCCAGTTCTAACGCACCCCTTTTAGCTCGGTGGTGGATTTTCTAATTATTTTTAATGAATTCGTTGTGTTGGAAGCAGAAGCAGAGCTGGAAACCACTGTAACTTCTGTACAGTGATGCATTGTGTTGTGTAAAACTTTTATTAATTATTTATTAATGTAAATAAAGACGTTTGTGTAAGTTATCTATCAAGACTCGACTAATAAATTGTGAAACTAAAAGTATATCTGTGGTGGGCGGTCCTGGAGACGGCGCCCGGGGAGCAAATGGAGTTAGGAGCCTTGCCCAAGTGCACCTCAGACGTAGTACTTGGTGGGACCGGGAATCGAACCAGGGACCTTAAGGTTGCAAGGCTGGTTTCTTAACTACAAGCCTATGACTGCGCCAAATAGTACAAATGTATTTCTTTCTTATGTTGATCCTGCACGGTGGCTTAGTGGTTGGCATGTTCTCCTCTCAGCGCTAGGGATTCCCAGTTCGAATCCCCATCTGGGTGGAGTTTTCATGTTCTCCCCGTGTCCGCGTGGGTTTCCTCTGGGTTCTCCGGTTTCCTCCCACAGTCCAAAAACATAGATCAGGTCAATTGAGTTCTCCAAATTGCCCCCTATAGAGTGTGTTTGTGTGAGTGAGTGTGTGTCCAGCGATAGATTGGCGCCCTGTCCTGGGTCTATCTGCCCAGCGCCCGAGACGTTCTCCCCTGGATGGGCATGGGGAACCCCCCCGCCCACGACCCTAATAGAAGATAAAGCGGAACATAATGAATGAACCAATGCTGATCCAGCTTTGGTGGCATTCCATATATGACCATAATAAGGACAACAGTCTGACATTTCAGTAGAGTGTTGTATTAGAACGTAGGTTGGGTACAGGTACAAGTTCTGTACAGGTAGAACCATGTCTTCAAATGAAAACAGCCTCTTGTTTTCTGAGGTGGAACACAAACTGATGAAGACCCCAGCTGGGCTTCCAGGTCTAATTTGCAGATTTATAGATGTGCCTTTTGTTTTCCCACACGACCCGACCTGATATTTCATTACAAATCCCAGACCTTCGCTCGGATGAGTCAGGCTCGTAATGAGAAAACTCTTCTTCACCGTGAATCCGAAGGCGACAATAAAAACATCCCCGTGTTCGGCGCCGGGACGGTTATAAACGCTGTGTCTGAATAAAGACGAATGTTTAAAAAGCTCGTCAATGAAACAGTAAGAAATGTCAATGTTATTCATTGATATCATTTCTCTATTAAAGCCCTTTATTTTAAACGTTTTCTTTTATTTAGTCCGCTTCTAGGGCGGCACGGTGGCTTAGTGGTTAGCACGTTCGCCTCTCAGCGCTAGGGATTCCCGGTTCGAATCCCCATCTGGGTGGAGTTTTCATGTTCTCCCCGTGTCTGCGTGGGTTTCCTCCGGGTTCTCCGGTTTCCTCCCACAGTCCAAAAACATGGATCAAGTTAATTGAATTCTCAAAAATTTCCCCATATAGAGTGTGTCTGTGTGAGTGAGTGTGTGCCCAGCGATGGATTGGCGCCCTGTCCTGGGTCTATCTGCCCAGCGCCCGAGACGTTCTCCCCTGGATGGGCATGGGGAACCCCACCGCGACCCTAATAGAGGATAAGCGGGAGATAATGAATGAATGAATGAATGAATGAATAGTCCGCTTCTGTTTTGTCCATCGTTTGCAAATATTTTACCACCTTTATTTCACGCGTTGTATTTATTACTTGCTAATTAACGAGGCTTTTTTTTTTTTTTTTTTTAAACATCTTACTTACCTTAGTGTGATTACTGCATCCCCCCTCTTTTTTAATGTGTTTAAATTTTTTGCGACTTCTTCTTAGTTTTTCTTTACTTTATGGTTTTATTTGTTGTTCGATAATTAGTGCTTCCACCTTCAGCACAACATCAGGGTTTAATCTGAGATTCTCTTCGGGACTGAATCCTGTATTAAGATTTAAAGCTTAATGAAACCTTATTAAAGCTCATAAATGGTAACATGTAGGTGTCCCAGTGTTTTTGTTAATATAATCAATATAACACAGACATTTCATTTTGTAGGTAATTGAAGTTTATTACGTTGTTCCAAAGCTTTAAGGAATGTTATAACTCATTAAACTTATTATTATTATAGAATTCACATTTCACCGCATTTCCCCCTCACCATCATGGCGGATACCCAGCTTACCTATTACGCGACTACGGCGTCATGTTAGGCACATTCGTGTTTTAAAAGCACGCGAATGCCGTTGTGTAACGTAAGGTAACCCAGACAAGGACGATATCGATTTAGTTACCCGAATTTTAAAATGCGAGTATTGATCGGTAAGTTTACCTTGTTCTTTATGTCTTACCTGATTTGTTTTAGACACTTCCTGAAATCAGCGTGTATAACATTGAAATGCAAATGATTCCCCCGGCAGCATATATCAGAATGTTGTTGTATATAATATGATACATGTTTTTAAGTATCATCTCTGTTAATTGCATGTTAAAAGTTGAGATTTCGTCCATTTCTTTCTGTGCACTCGAACGTTTATATACGATCCGATTTTCTAAAGTCCCGCCTTCTTCGTTGATGATTGGATGTCACGTTGATGAGCCTAATTGCGATTGGGCGACTTATCGCAACGTAGAAATTAAATAATTAAAAAACAAATTATTCATTCATTCATTCATTCATTATCTCCCGCTTATCCTCTATTAGGGTCGCGGTGGGGTTCCCCATGCCCATCCAGGGGAGAACGTCTCGGGCGCTGGGCAGATAGACCCAGGACAGGGCGCCAATCCATCGCTGGGCACACACTCACTCACACAGACACACTCTATATGGAGCAATTTTTTTAAGAATTCAATTGACTTGATCCATGTTTTTGGACTGTGGGAGGAAACCGGAGAACCAGGAGGAAACCCACGCAGACACGGGGAGAACATGGAAACTCCACCCAGATGGGGATTCGAACCGGGAATCCCTAGCGCTGAGAGGCGAACGTGCTAAACCACTAAGCCACCGTGCCGCACAAATTATATATATATTTATAAATACATTGTTATTTTATTCCTTTTTTTTTTTTTTTTACAATACATTACATAAGAGTTACTTGTTTAATTCTACTTTTTATCGTTCTCCTATCAGGTGGAGGCTCAGGGTTCGTTGGTCGTGAACTTGTGAAACTGCTGAAAGGAAGAGGCCATGACGTCACAATTATCTCCCGAAAACCAGGACCTGGCAGAATGACCTGGGTAAAAAAAATCCTCTAATTAACGACAATATTAATATAGATTATTGGGCGGCACAGTGGCTTAGTGGTTAGCATGTTCTCCTCTCAGCACTATGGATTCTCTGTTCGAATTCCAATCTGGGTGGAGTTTCCATGGCCTCGCCCCCGCATAAGTTTTCTCCAGGTTCTCCAGGGTTCCTCCCACAGTCCAGAAACATGGATCAAGGTCAATTGAATTCTCTAAAATTGTCCCATATAGAGTATGTTTGAGTGAGTGTGCCCAGCGATAGATTGCCCCCCCCTGTTCTGGGTGTATCTGCCCAGCGCCCGAAACGTTCTCCCCTGGATGGGCATGGGGAACCCCACCGCGACCCTAATAGAGGATAAATTGGAAAATAGTGGAATATAGATTATTAAGATTCTAAAGGCTGTGTATATATCGTGTGTGTGTGTGTGTGTGTGTGTGTGTGTGTGCGGATATACAGGCTGATCTGGAATCAGATGGACTTCCTGCCTGTGAGGCTGCAGTAAACCTGGCTGGTGAAAACATCCTGAACCCTCTGCGATGGTTCGATCCCTAAAACTTCACATTATACATGTTCTCTAGAAGCTCTGTGTGTGTAATGACCTTACTTTACCTTTGGTTCTAAACCGAGTCCTATACATGATGGTCCTCCTGTACCGTAGGTGGAATGAAGGCTACAAGAAGGATGTGTTCTCTAGTCGTGTGCACACAACAAAAACTTTAGCTGCTGCCATTGCTGCCTCCCACAATCCGCCAGGCTCATGGGTTCTGGTAACAGGAGTGGGTGAGTTCTATTAAAACATCTTGCCGTCGGACTTTGATGAGCGACTGGTGTCTGTGGGGGTTTGATTCTGTTACCTCACGACTCTCTACAGTCTCACGGTGGTTATCGGTTCTCAGCATGTTACAGAGCAGGTAGGGACGTTCAGTACACGGAGGACAGTGAATACACGCCTTTTGATCTTTGGTCTCGGCTGGTGAGGGAGTGGGAGGAGGCAGCGCGCCTGCCAGAGAACGTCGCCAAAAACACCAGACAAGCCATCGTCCGTTCAGGTGACTTATCACAGACCTGTATTCATTGAAGTCATTGATGCCATCAATTTATATTGATCAAGAACATGGGGGGCCTGCATGCTGGACCCACTACATCAGACTGGGAATAGCTTATCGTGTTGGTGTAATGTGAAGGTGTCTCTATAATTTTGTATTTCATGCCACCTGGTTGTAATAAATTATGTAAAATTCCATTGCCGCCAGCAGGTGGCACCAACACACCAACACAATAACTGTCCTAATAAACCTATTTAGTTTTTCTGTATTCTTTGTCACAGGGGTGGTGCTGGGACCTGATGGAGGCGCTATTCAGCAGATGCGTACCCCGTTCTGGTTGGGTTTGGGAGGAACATTGGGTTCAGGGCATCAGCCGTTCCCATGGGTTCACGTTTCGGATTTAGCCGGAATAATCGCCCATGCCCTGCAGCCGTCCACAACGTCGTCCCCTCTCTCACAGCCAGAGGTCTTCAACGGAGTGGCGCCAAGTCTGAACACCAACCTGGAGTTCACCAAGGAGCTGGGACACATCCTGAGACGTCCCACCCTACTCCCTGTTCCAGAGTTTGTTTTAAACATGACTTTGGGACAGGAACGAGCCATGATGCTGACGCAGGGGCAAAAGGTCATACCCAAAAGAACCCTGGAGTCAGGGTTTCAGTTTCAGTACCCGGATTTAACATCTGCGCTTCAGAATATCATCGGGGATCATTAAAGGAGGGGGTAGATTTTTAGCCAATCTAAGTCCTCAATTAAATTTGTGGTGACTTTTAATATCTATTTTCCTACCAATCATATGAAGCCTGAGTGTAAGTATTTAAAAATGTATTTACCATTCAGCATGTTCTGCCACCCCTGAATGGGTAGATATATAGAGAACATCCAAACTTCACACAGGGAAAAGCCTCGTTAACTCTACCAGAGCATCAACCTCACTGTAAAAGTGTTTTTTGTAAATATAACTGTATATTGTAAATACAGTAATATGCAATTTACAAGAGAGACACCATCGTGCTGGAACAAAATTCCTTGTGTTTGTAACATACTTGGCAAATAAAACTGATACTGATTCTGTTCTGCGTCATAGGAAAATAAATAGAGGTTCTTGCTGCTTTAACAGTGACCTCTAGTGCCCACTCGAAGTGCTGACACTAAAGTGGAGAAAAGTTCAGCTCCACCACATACACCTCAGAGCTGTATTCTCATAACTGTATTAACTGCTGTGTTGGGAGAATTTTGTTAAAGTTTATTAATTTTACTGCTTAACCTTGTTCAGTACTGCAAATGCAGACAATAAAACTTTCTTTGTGCATTGATTTTTTTTTTGTTGCACTTGTGTGTTCGTTTATTAAATATATAATTGTATATAATAAAATATAATATATAAAAAATATTAATATTAATATTGATAATATATGTATGTATTTGACGGCACGGTGGCTTAGTGGTTGGCATGTTCTCCACTCAGCACTAGGGATTCCTGGTTCGAATCCCCATCTGGGTGGAGTTTCCATGTTCTCCCCGTGTCCGTGTGGGTTTCCTCCGGGTTCTCCGGTTTCCTCCCACAGTCCAAAAACATGGATCAAGTCAATTGAGTTCTCCAAATTGCCCCATATAGAGTGTGTGTGAGTGCGTGTCTGTGTGACAGGTGTGTGCCCAGCAATAGATTGGCGCCCTGTCCTGGGTGTATCTGCCCAGCGCCTGAAACGTTCTCCCCTGGATGGGGATGGGGATGGGCATGGGCATGGGCATGGGGACCCCCCCCCCATATATATATATTCATTCATTCATTCATTCATTATCTTCCGCTTATCCTCTATTAGGGTCGCGGTGGGGTTTCCCCATGCCCATCCAGGGGAGAACGTCTCGGGCGCTGGGCAGATAGACCCAGGACAGGGCGCCAATCCATCGCTGGGCACACACTCACTCACACATACACACTCTAAATTGGGCAATTTTGAGAATTCAATTAACTTGATCCATGTTTTTGGACTGTGGGAGGAAACCCCCCCCCCCCCCCCCCCCCCCCCCCCCCCCCCCCCCCCCCCCCCCCCCCCCCCCCCCCCCCCCCCCCCCCCCCCCCCCCCCCCCCCCCCCCCCCCCCCCATATATATATATATATATATATATATATATATATATATATATATATATATATATGTGTGTGTTGTGTGTGTGTGTTAGTAAAACGAACAATAAGTGTTGATTGACTAAACGTAAATGTAAATCTCATAAAGCGGCCGTAAACAGACGAAACGTAACAAACGTTTTTAACCAATCAACGCAGCCTTCTTTACATATTTCCCATCAGCCGTCAGAACCTGTTTATATTACTACTATCTTTTTGTTGTTACTTTTTTTTAAAATTCGGAATAGAACTAACATTGTCAGCGTAATTAAAACACAACATAACGCCAGTAATTAAAAACAATTTAGTTTTCCTACCTTCACCATGATCTGGATCTGTGTGTCCCGTGCGTGCTATGTAAAGAGATTTGGCGCCACCTCATTTCCGGAGCGGGAGGAAGCTCACTGTAGAGGTCACATGCTGAGTGCCCAGTCACTCCCACCAAGGTCACCTCGGGGAAGGTCTGAGACCGGAGCCAATCGCTGCCCTCGCAGGGCATCACCTGACCTGAGGTGAGCGAGCGCACAGAAACACGTGGGGCTGCCGCGAGGCTCGAGCACGAGACGTCGGGAACGCGCGCGCGCGGGAGAGCTTAAAGCCCAGTGCGCGCGCCCGACCGATGCGGCCTCGCGCGCCTTGGAAACGCTCGCGGCTGGCGCGCTGAGTGCGATGTGTGAGCTGGTCCACGTGACCAGAACCCAATTCAGACTACTCTCCTTCCGCTCCTTTTGTAATTAATATAATAATAATAATTAATAATGATAATTATTATGGCGGCACGGTGGCTTAGTGGTTTGGCATGTTCTCCTCTCAGCGCTAGGGATTCCCGGTTCGAATCCCCATCTGGGTGGAGTTTCCATGTTCTCCCCGTGTCTGCGTGGGTTTCCTCCGGGTTCTCCGGTTTCTTCCCACAGTCCAAAAACATGGATCAAGTTAATTGAATTCTCCAAATTGCCCCATATAGAGTGTGTCTGTGTGAGTGAGTGGGTGCCCAGCGATGGATTGGCGCCCTGTCCTGGGTCTATCTGCCCAGCGCCCGAGACGTTCTCCCCTGGATGGGCATGGGGAACCCCACCGCGACCCTAATAGAGGATAAGCGGAAGATAATGAATAATGAATGAATAATTATTATATTATCATTAATAATGATAGACAATTCATCTAATTACAATTCATCTAATCAATGTTAACTGAATATTAATAATCAGTTAATTATAATAATTATTGATTATGTTAATTCTTAATTACATCTTAATTAATTTAATAATTAAATTATTAATTATTCCGCTTTGTCCTCTACTAGGGTCCCCATAATTAATTATTAAATCACGATATAATTAAGATATATAATTGTTAATTATATCTTCCGCTTTGTCCTCTACTAAGGTTCCCCATGCCCATCCAGGGGAGAACGTTTCGGGCACCGGGCAGATACACCCAGGACAGGGGGCAATTTATCACTGGGCTCACACACACACACACACACACACACACACACACACACAGAGACACACTCTATATGGGGCAATTTGGAGAACTCAATTGACTTGATCCATGTTTTTGGACTGTGGGAGGAAAGCGGAGAACCAGGAGGAAACCCACGCGGAACACGGGGAGGACATGCAAACTCCACCCAGATGGGGATTCGAACCGGGAATCCCTAGTGCTGAGAGGAGAACATGCTAAACCACTAAGCCACCTAGCCACCTGCTGTTAATTATATATTAGATTTATTACACTGAATTTTTAATGATATATTAGACATCATCAATGTTATCAGCTCCATCTGGACTTTGTAGTTCTACAATAACATTTCGTAGTCCATCTGTTGCACTACATGTTCTCTGATGATCAGGACCCCCACAGAGTAGGTGTTATTAGGGTGGTGGATGTGTCTCAGTACTGCAGTGACCCTGGCATGGTGATGCAGGTGCGTCAGTGTGTGTTTTGCATTTTAAACCTGCAGCTACTCGCACATGTCCTACTGTATTAATCTTTATAATCAACAAAACATTTTTAAAAATTCAACACACACGTTGCTTATTTCTTTTGATATTTAATCGGGAGAAATGATTCCGAGACTCATGACACAGTCATCCTTTAAATCCCGATGGGCGGGTCGTTTACGTCCCCTGCTGTCGGGTTTGTCAGATTGAGACTGTGTGGTTCTCTTCAGCATTTATTCTTCTGTCAGCAGGTCTTTCTTTTTGGGGAAGATCGGCAGGCGATCGCCCCAGTCGCTGCTCCGCGCACAGCGGTACGCGTCTCTGTACAAACATCGGAAACTTAGTGACCAGAGAGTCATCTGAATCTGACACAATGACTCAGTGTATCAAAAAGGAGTCGTTCAATGGACTCTGTGGTGCTTATCAGTGTCAGCGATGCAGTGTCGGTACCTCCCATGATGCCGTGCCGTGATGGCGAGCTGTTCCAGTTTGCCGTCGGTGTTGCAGATTTGACACTGGACGTGTCTCGGTCTGCGATGGACGGGAGAAATGAGCCTGCCCCACTGCATCTGCTGCCCCCCTGAATCCTGGCCCTGCAATCGGGACACGACCAGGTAGCTGAACTTCTCCTGCACTGGCTCGGAGCCCTGCTTCGAAACAACACACACACACACACACACACACACACACACACACAAACACACCTATTAAAGAGGCTGGTGTGTTTGTGCTTCATGTTTAAATAGTTCTTAATGAAAAACGGGGCAGCACGGTGGCTTAGTGGTTGGCATGTTCTCCTCTCAGCACTAGGGATTCCCGGTTCGAATCCCAATCTGGGTGGAGTTTCCATGTTCTCCCCGTGTCCACGTGGGTTTCCTCCGGGTTCTTCGGTTTCCTCCCACAGTCCAAAAACATGAAGTGAATTGAGTTCCTCAAATTGCCCCATATAGAGTGTGTCTGTGTGTGTGAGTGTGTGTCCAGCGATAGATTGGCGTCCTGTCCTAGGTCTATCTGCCCAGCGCCCGAGACGTTCTCCCCTGGATGGGCATGGGGAACCCCCCCGCGACCCTAATAGAGGATAAAGCGGAAGATAATGAATGAATGAATGAATGAATAAAAAACGTTTAAAATTTGGTAAAGAAAAAAAAAAACCTGCGTCATACAGGAAACAGCAGCCTGATGGACAAATTCACCACCTTTTGTGTAACTTTGCCACCAACAGACTCACCCCACACAGAGGAAGAGGGTAGTACGGCTGGAGGAAGTTGCAGGGCAACACAGGTTCCTTTTGTAATTTGGGACACCGCAGCTCATGAGGACACTAAAGACAGAAAGAAAAATGATTATGACTGTGGCATGATTGTTGGTACCAGAGGAGTTGGACTACAATAACTGTTTATCTGTGGGGATTCTTTCATATAACAGAGTAAATCAAATGACATCCTGTCCTCAGAGACACATGTCCCTGAAACAGGAAAAGACAATGAAACCCCACTTCCAAAAAGTAGGTAATTTAACATGAAAACTAATAAAAACTAACTGAAAACAGTGAGGTCATTAAGCCTGGAATCTAAGGGGCATCTTTTAAACAGCAGGCTGTCTGACCCCCCCCCCATCCCGGGGGGTAAACATGCCCCTGTATCACTTCATATTATTAGAGGTTGATTATTGAATCACTGAATATCAGATCCATGAGCTTCTGTCTGATAAATCAAAAGCTGAAATTTGGATTTTATTGCATTGTGATGATGAGACGGTACGTTGCGATACAGTGAACAGCATGAAAAACATACAGGCGCGAAGATCACCGGTCTCCGGGGATCGTGGGTCACTCGGTCCTCCCTCTGTGAGCATGAAGAAAGAAAAAAAATGAATAAATCTGAGATCAGTGAGGGTGCTATAAGAACCAAACAGTTCTAGAAGCTTATTCAGAGGAGCTACACACTGAGAAGTTTCCCAGAGAACTAAGAACCTTCAGGACGGTTGGCATTCAGTTGCTATGGTGACAATTTATTATTATTATTCATTCATCCATTATCTTCTGCTTTATCCTCTATTAGGGTCATAGGGGGGGGGGGTCCCCATGCCCATCCAGGGGAGAACATCTCGGGCGCTGGGCAGATACACCCAGGACAGGGCGCCAATCCATCGCTGGGCACACACTCACACTTCATATGGGGCAATTTGGAGAACTCAATTGACTTGATTCATGTTTTTGGACTGTGGGAGGAAACCGGAGAACCCGGAGGAAACCCACGCAGACACGGGGAGAACATGGAAACTCCACCCAGATGGGGATTCGAACCAGGAATTCCTAGCGCTGAGAGGCGAATGTGCTAACCACTAAGCCACCGTGCCGCCCGCCTCTTATTATTATTATTATTATATAGGACTAACAGGGTATGTAGTGAAACGGACGGACTACAAAATGTAAGTGTGGAACTACAAACCCCATCTGTCCAATCAGAGGAGCTGAGTCAACAGACTCGCAGCTGTATCTAATAAAGTGGCCGGTGAGCTTCTTTCATCATTTTCTGTTTTTAAATGTCAGATTTTGGATTTAAAGACCAGACATGATTCGATTCTTGTGTTATGAAAAATCTTCCTCATTAAGTCAGTAAACACTTTGGGATGAATCAGAATGTCGATGTTGTCATCACACCTCCAATAACACGTCCTTAGCGTCCATTAGTATCTGGTGTCCCTCCTTCGTTCCATTTTCCACCAGAACCTAAAAAAACAGACAATTAAATAACACAATTTATAATTTATACTGAGTGTCCACTTCGTTAGAGACGACCGATTACACACACATTTCATTCTGACTGTGGAATAAAATAATCATCCACAGAGACGAGGATGCAGAACTGTCTGACGGGAGGGAGGGAGGCCGGACTGTGCAATTCTCACTGCTGCTACAATAGCACCCTCTACTGACCGGGAGAAACACTACAAGACGGTCAGCTGCGATAAAGGTGTCAATACTTCCATAGCGTTTGCGTCCGTGTCCGTACTGACCAGGTACGACTGCGTCCTCCTCCACAGCGTGCTCACAGTCTCGTCTCGATCTCGCTGAGACGGCAATTCAGACAACGCGAACGCGGCGAGCACCAGATCCGACTGAACCTGCAGGAACAGCGGCTGGGATTACATCTGGATTATGAGGTCAGAACTATGTGGATCACGCGTTGCACGAACTTCACCCACCTTCGGAGACACCGGGAGGAACTGTCGGAAGTAGACGTGTTTAATAAGAGGACGTTCTCTTTCGCCGTCCTCTGTTTCATCCACCACAGGAACAGATATTAATATTATATAACAAACATTACGACCTGAGGATGAGGTCACGGTGGTCACCTGTGAGAAGCTGCTCAGCCAGCGAGTTCATAGCAGAAGAGGAATCGACACACACGTACTCCTTTAATGAATCTCCCCAGTGTGTGTTTGCTGCCCTGAAAAACACACACACACACACTAGATAGCAAATATAACGACACACCCGCTTCCAGCTTCTTTCGTCACCATGTCAGTGTCACTGCAGTTCTGAGAGTCATCAACCACCCAAATAATACCTGCGGGGGTCTGGGGGACACTGTGCTACACAATGTCCACACCTCTTTTATTCATTATCTTTCACTGTTATCCTCTATTAGGGTATTAGGGGTGCCGGGGGGGGGGGGGTTCCCCATGCCCATCCAGAGGAGAACGTTTCGGGCGCTGGGCAGATACACCCAGGACGCCAACCTATCGCCGGACACACACTCACTCACACAAACACACTCTATATGAGGCAATTTGAAACTCCATCGACTTGATCCATGTTTTTGGACTGTGGGAGGAAACCAGAGAACCCAGAGGAAACCCACGTGGACACGGGGAGAACATGGAAACTCCACCCAGATGGGGATTCGAACCGGGAATCCCTAGCACTGAGAGGTGAACATGCTAAACCACTAAGCCACTGTTCCACTTTAATTATTATTATTTTTTTAGTCTCAGCTCCTTAAATGCAGAACGTCGTCTCACCAGACTGCGGTTCCGAGTCCAGATCCAAAATCAAGCAGAGACTGCGGAGCGAACGTGGGGTCTCGCTTCTTGATCTGCAGAACACAGAGGACTGACCTGTTACATGGACCTCCATTTATCACCTTATACAATCCCATAACCTTCTACATCAACGTCGGTCCAGTTCGGCTGATTCAAACAGCTGGACCAGAAATCCGTCCCTCGTACCCGTACCTCCTGTAGAGCTCGCATAAGAGCGGCGTAGCCTCCCGCCAGCCGGGCGGCCAGAAACACGAGGGCGAGCTCGGCGTCGTACCTGCGGATGAGAACGGCAGGTTACACGGCGGACGGCGGCTTTGACCGTCCGGCTGAAGGGCGGGGAACCGATCGTACTTCAGAGGTTTCCAGTTGTACGTCGTCTTCCTCAGCTCGTACAGAACATTCCTCCTGATCCGCGCTTCCAAAGCGACCTCGTCCTCCTCTGAAACACACCGACTTTTTATAATAACAAGGACAAAGTGTGGGTTCCAATTCATATCACATCTCACCGATTTAATAAGTGTCACCACATCGTCTGCATCATCTATAAAGACGCCAATGGAAGCCGTGAAGACCACCAAGGTGACTCTAATAAAGTGGCCGGTGAGAGCGTGTACAGATAACAGAATTCACACCAATAAACATTTATTCATTCATCCGTTATCTTCCGCTCTATCCTCAATTAGGGTCGGGGGAGGGGGGGGGGTCCTCATGCCCATCCAGGGGAGAACGTTTCGGGCGCTGGGCAGATACACCCAGGACAGGACGCCAATCTATCGCTGGACACACACTCACTCACACAAACACACTCTATTTTGGGCAATTTGTAGAATTCAACTGACTTGATCAATGTTTTTGGACTGTGGGAGGAAACCGGAGAACCCGGAGGAAACCCACGCGGACACGGGGAGAACATGGAAACTCCACCCAGATTGGGATTCCAATCGGGAATCCCTACTACTGAGAGGAGAACATGCCAAACTACTAAGCCAGCGTGCCGCCACACCGGTAAACATTTCAATAAAAAATGTGTGACATATTTCGTCTTGGCGGCACGGTGGCTTAGTGGTTTGGCATGTTCTCCTAGCGCTGGGGATTCCCGGTTCGAATCCCAATCTTGGTGGAGTTTCCGTGTCCTCCCTGTGTCCGTGTGGGTTTCCTCCGGGTTCTCCGGTTTCCTACCACAGTCCAAAAACATGGTTTAAGGTCAATTGAGTTCTCCAAATTGCCCCATATACAGGGTGTTTGTGTGAGAGAGTGTGTGCCCAGTGATAGATTGGCACCCTGTCCTGGGTGTATCTGCCCAGCGCCCGAAACTTTCTCCCCTGGATGGGCATGGGGAACCCCCCCCCTTCCCCTGTGACCCTAATAGAGGATGAAGTGGAAGATAATGAATGAATGGATGAATATTTCGTCCTTGAAGTTGAAGGACATCACTCTAATGATTTTTAAAGCAGTTCACATTTGTGTCTTTATTGAAATCGACCCTGACCGTCTCCACCGTTGCGTCTCTGCCGTTCCTTCTTCATCCACTTCTTCTCCAGGCCCTCGGCTTTCTCGCGGAGCTGCTCGTCCTCCGCTGCCCGCTTTCTGCTCCAGAGGAAGTTGGTCAGCCGGCGCGACTGCTCCGGCAAGTCCTTCGCCTCGGACTCTGTGTGGACAGAGAAACGGCAGAGAAGCTGAAGGACGCTGCGGCGCGGCTCTGTGTGACGGACGCGCGGGGGCGGGTGCTCACTCTGGAGGAGGAACTGGGCGGTGGCCTGGAGCCGAGGCGGCAGGCGCAGGGTTTTGAGGTTGCTGATGCCGGGGTGTTTACGATGTGGAATCCCTTTCAAAAACTCCGGCTCGTCCGACGTCTCGACCGCCGCCGCCGCTGTGCTCTCACACTAAAACAGAGATTAACACAGTGTCACAGCCCCAACACACAACAGAGTGCTGGGATAGGCTCCGGTTTTATAATCAACAAGGTGGATTACAGCTGCACAGCACAATTAACACACCTGCACCACCAGGTCAGCGTCACTGCAGTACTGAGAATCATCCACCACCCTAATAACACCTGCTCTGTCCAGGGTCGGACAGCACGCTGGCTTAGTGGTTTAGCATGTTCTCCTCTCAGCGCTGGGGATTCCCGGTTCGAATCCCCATCTGGGTGAAGTTTCCATGTTCTCCCCGTGTCAGTGTGGGTTTCCTCGGGATTCTTCGGTTTCCTCCCACAGTCCAAAAACAGATCAAGTCAATTGAATTCTCCAAATTGCCCCATATAGAGTGTGTCTGTGTGTGTGTGCCCAGCGATGGATTGCCCCCTGTCCTGGGTGTATCTGCCCGAAACGTCCCCCCCCCCCCATTATTTAATAATGAATGAATGAATGTCCAACATCCTGATCATCAGAGAACATGGAACTAACAGAGTATGTAGAGGAACAGATGGACTACAGAATGGAACTGTAGAACTACAAACCCCATCTGTTAGAGCAGAGATGACGTCATAGACAGCGATTGTAAAAATATTTTAAAAAACGAGGTTTAAAACACACACTGCTGAAACAATAAAGCTTTAAACAGCGCCGCTGATTATCAACAGTCTGCTTTAAGAAAAAAATTGTTCTCGTTTTCGTTGTTTTTTTTATTTTATTTGATGACGTTAAACTCACCCGCTGCCTCAGTCTGAGCGGAAAACCGGCACGAGCCCGACAAACGCCGCACACGCGCTTCAACAGCGAAGACATGACGATAAACAAACTTATTAAATAAAATAAAATAATAATAATAAAAAACAACAACAACGCAAACTACAAACTCAACGTCGTCCACATTCACACGCGCCTCTCTGCCACCTCGAGGACGTCATCAAAATAAATCCGACCCGCAACACAGGCTGTACGTTTTCATTCCGTGTTCGTTGTGTTTTTTTTATCTTTATTTATTTAAACCAAGAATCAAAATGTGCTTAATTTCATGTTGTGTTCATGGGAAATGTAGTTTTTTTTTTTAACCCACAGTGGCGACCGATTTGAAATAACGGCAACGAGTATTTAAAAATCAACGTCGGTTGTGTCTGGTACGTGACGTCACCGCGGCGTTTCTCTCGGCGCCAAAGATTTGGGCCGCGCTCCCAACCGCACACATCGGCACTACACAGCGTGCCTAAGTAGTGAGCAGCGTATCGACGCGCAACAAGGGCACTCGCACAGAATTAAGCCGTTTGAGACGCCACCGCGCGCTCGGATTCGCAGCATTATCCTAAAAAGTTGCTCAGGAAGCCGTTACTGAGGTGTTGTTACTGAGGTGTTTTTACTGAGGTGTTGAACATTTAGTGCAGTTGTTTTTTTTTTTTTTAATTAAAACTAATTAATTTGGCAGAACCATGAGGCAAACGCGGAGCCGCTGCAAGCCCTCAGCGAGGAGCACCGACCCTGAGGCGGAGACAGGTGAAGTGTCCCAAATCGGTGCTATTGATTTTCATAACTCCACTATGTAGGTCACCTCCAATCCGCCCTCCACCCTCTGACCGGGCTGTACTGCCGATAAAGTACATTAATTACACAGTTATTCATTAATAATTGATAATATAGCGAGCAAACTACAAATTGAATGACTAAAAGATCCGTGCAACAAACAATAACCCTTTTAAAAACGGCTCTATGCTACAAAAACCTACCTGCTAGAGGTTTTTTTAGTTAATTATTGTAGTTATACATTAAATTACTTCCTTTTACTTAGAGGCACATAGGGCAGCACGGTGGCTTAGTGGTTTAGTATGTTCTCCTCTCGGCGCTGGGGATTCCTAATTCGAATCCCCATCTGGGTGGAGTTTCCATGTTCTCCCCATGTCCGCGTGGGTTTCCTCCGGGTTCTCCGGTTTCCTCCCACAGTCCTAACACATGGATCAGGTCAATTGTGTTCTCCGAAATTGCCCCATATAGAGTGTCTGTGTGAGTGAGTGTGTGTCTGGCAGTAGATTGGCGTCCTGTCCTGGTTGTATCTGCCCAGCGCCCGAAACGTTCTCCCCTGGATGGACATGGGGAACCCCTCCGCGACCCTAATAGAGGATAAAGCGGAAGATAATGGATGGATAGGATACTCCTTTAAGCGCCTAAACCTCAGGAATTGTCCCGCAGTATGTGCAGTACTAGAAATGAGTGCACTTCATATGAGATGACCCTCCGTGCGCCTCCTCATAGACGTATCCTGGCAGTGGCAGGGCGATGACGACCAGTGGGAGTCCTACAGCCCTGAGGTCTGTGCTCAGATCAAGGCAGCGGTTGAAGGCGGGCAGAGGTCCCTGACTCTGGCTCATCCTCCGGGATACGTCCTGGACCTGGTGAAGATGACCCAGACCAACAAGGTCACCAAGTTCAAGCGGAAAATCCGGCAGTTGGGTGAGAGGGACGGTGCCATCCACATAAATACTCTGGGAGCTGTCAGAGTGGACACAGGTTTGTCTTTCCAATAGGCCCGGGTGAAGGCAGCAGTTCCAGTGAGGTGACGGTTAAAGAGGAGCAGATGGAGGTGGACGATGCGCCGGTCACCAAAACGAGACAAGGGCGAAGACGGACCAAACAGGCTGAGCCTCCCAAGGAGTCTGAAGGTAGGTTTCTAAGATCGGGAAAGTATCAGGACACCTGCATAACACTCAAATCGGCTTCTGTGAAGGCTTTCTATAAGATTCCA
>JAFMOD010000224.1:671686-684817 GCA_019802435.1 Corydoras maculifer
CCACGAAGCAGAAACATTCAGCACAACACACAGACGTCCCCTCGGTGGAGGGTGAGCGGCGCCCGTCACTCTGCCGATGACCCCGGAGCTTCTATAAAACAGCAAGTGGCGCTCGGCCTGTGTTCAGTGGAGAGGGTGGGAGGTTGGGGTGGAGGTGGGGGTGGGGGTGGGGCGAGTGCAGCACCTCAAAGTGCCGAAATGCCAAAACCGTGACTTGCTTGGATTTTAACCCCCAACCCTGCTGTTCAGATCAGTGGAATTGGCGACGGCACGACGTCCTGATCAACAGAGAGAGAGACAGAGAGAGAGACATGGTGAGAAAAGCGAGAGACGGGTGACGGGACGAGACGTGATCATCATCATACTGACCTGAGATCAGCGGGTAAGAGAGGAAATATCACACTCAATCAAAAGGATGTTCAGGACAGCAGGGTTTTACTGAACTCCACGAGTCAATACACCTACAGAGAGACAGCGACATAGAGAGAGAGAGACAGAGAGAGAGACAGACAGAGAGAAAAACAGACAGACAGACACAGAGAGACAGAGACAGAGAGAGAGAGAAACAGACAAACAGAGAGAGACAGAAAGAGAGAGACAGAGACACACAGAGAGAGACAGACAGAGAGAGAGAGAGAAACAGACAAACACAGAGAGAGACAGAAAGAGAGAGACAGAGACACACAGAGAGAGACAGACAGACAGAGAGAGAGAGAGAAACAGACAAACACAGAGAGAGACAGAGAGAGAGAAACAGACAAACAGAGAGAGACAGAAAGAGAGAGACAGAGACACACAGAGAGAGACAGACAGAGAGAGAGAGAAACAGACAAACACAGAGAGAGACAGAAAGAGAGAGACAGAGAGAGAGAGACAGAGAGAAACAGACACAGAGATAGACACAGAGAGAGAGACAAAGAGAAACAGACAGACACAGAGAGAGAGACAGAGAGTGAGCAGATATCCTGATTATGTCAGTCATAAATAAAAGAATGATGGAGGTTCGAGTTACTTCTTATGATAGACGCAGAGGCAGGCGAGACGGGCGATGGTCTCCCCCTCCAGCAGGTCCTCCAGACAGATGGAGCACTCACCACTGTCCTTACTCAAAACATCAGCTAAACACACACACACACACACACACACTTAAAAACAACTGCCAGCACTTCCTGTTGAACTTTTCACAATAAAAACGTAGCCAAAGCAAATCATCGCCATAGCAACCAGAGGACAGCATGTCATTTCATTCGTCTGTCCATCTGTCTAATGCGCAGGTCCAGTAAGTCGGTTTGTCAGCATCAGTCTGTCCCATGCGTCCCTTCAGTGTCCATTTGTCTGCGGTTTCTCTCTCTCTAATGTATTTGCACATCTGTCAGTCTGACACACGGGTCATATCAAATTTGATAGTATAACGGTTCGTATACTAACTGTTAGTGAGAACAGTTTGGGGAAGGCCCGTTGAGGCCTGTACCCCACTGTACGAAAGCATACGAGTCCAACACTCGTCCGACATCGGTGTCTGACCTCCTCAAGCAGCCTTTTTGGGAACGCGAAAGCAGCCGTAACATCTGCAAAAGCAGACACAGAGGACTGTGATGACCTCATGACCGGTTACTCACTGTTATAAGGCAGAGGTGGCGAGGTGAGGCAGGTGAGCAGATGTTCTTCAATCCGTCCACCAGGGAACATCTTGGTACAGAAAGGACAGCGCACGGCTGCTGAGAGAGCGGACACAAAGCGGCGGCGGTCAGTACGGAGTCCAGAACAAACATCCACCAACAACGGACGACCAACAGCAACAAATCTGTAATCAATACCGCCGTGTCCGAGATCCAACGACTGACCGCACAAGCGGCGGATTAGACGGGTGGAACAGGCCGATGTTTATGATGTGTGCTGTAAGGACTTAAACTCAGAGCTGACCTCACCATCTGATTGGTTGAGACGTGATGACGTTTGTAATAACATCACATCCTTTTAACACCAAAACCATTTCCCTCCGCTGACGTCGACCTTCACTCAACGCACCACACTGCAGATGTCTTGTGAAACTTTTGTGGTGCACTATATATAATTTAAAACACTATGTAGTGCACTACGCAACCATTCTGCGCTCCGAATTACGACACCACGGCTAAAACAGAACCATGACTTTAATAACAGAAGGTTTGGTTTCAGTCCCTATGCAGTTCAACAAATAATAGAGGATGTTGTAGCTCAGCGGTTAGGGTGGTTAACCCTTATGTGTCAGGGATCTTGGGTCTTAAATAGCCCTGCACCGTGTAGTCCCATCGACACATGTGGATAGGAACAGTTTGGGGAAGGCCCTTTCCCGTTATAATACAAAAGCAAGGTTTAAAAAATAAAAAAATAGATAAATAAAATAAAAAAATGCAAGGTTGGGCAAGTTTGGTGGGAACGAACTTTACAGGTTCACACCGAATACTGACCAACAGAATTTAAAAAAAAAAAAAAAAAAAAATATATATATATATATATATATATATATATATATTACATTGGGATGAATTAGAATGGAGATTCTGAACCAGGCCCCCTCATTCGTGTCTGACCTCACAACAAAAATGTTGGAGAAAGTCCATCCATCCATTACCTTCCGCTTTATCCTCTATTAGGGTCGCGGTGGGGATCCCCATGCCCATCCAGGGGAGAATGTTTCAGGCGCTGGGCAGATACACCCAGGACAGGACGCCAATCCATCACTGGACACACACAGACACACTCAATGGGGCAATTTGGATCCATGTTTTTGGACTGTGGGCGGAAACCGGAGAGCCTGGAGGAAACCCACGCGGACACGGGGAGAACATGATACCTCCACCCAGATGGGGATTCGAACCGGGAATCCCTAGCGCTGAGAGGAGAACATGCTAAAGCACTAAGCCACCGTGCCGTCTTGTTGGAGAGAGTCGTTTCATAAAAATAAATAAATAAAAATAATAAAAATTAAAAAAATAACAGAAAGCTTTTCCAGGTTGTTTCCGAAAAGTTCCATTAAACAAAAATAATGGAGCTGCTTTGATGCAACGTCAATGACATCATTCACTGGAACTAAGACCGAGATTAAGATTAAGATGAATTAAGAGACGTCTACTTACTTTAGGCCATGTGGAGGAATTTAAGGCCTATTTTGTACATTTAAACACAATAAACGAAAAAAAGGTATTAAAATGGAAATAGAAACCCTGTGTTAAAGGGATTAATGTACCGACGGTTTGAGGTAAACGCGTTTAGTGGTTACAAACGTTGATTGTTGTGAAAAAAAACATTTTTTTAATAAAAATAAATTAATGAAGAGAAATATGAAGGCGGATGGGAACATACTGCCGTGCCGGACTCTGTACAGCCCGATCCAGCCCTCTGACACCGGCCTGGCGTTCCGAACCCGCGCCGACCTCGCTGTGACGCTGCGGCCGGAGGAGAGCCGCCGTGCCCCGGCTAGGCGCTCAGAGGAGGCCCGATGCGGGACGCCGCCTGTCGGTTCATCCGGAGAAAATCGGTCGCTGTTGGCGGGGCTGCCAGCACTGTCGTCGCCGTCGTCCAGCTCGTCTTCGCGGTCGTCCTGCACGCCCGTGTCGGTGTCCGTCGGCGGAGAGACGCGGCGGCCGGTGTCCGAGTCGCTGCCCTCCTCCGAGCGGCTCCGGCTGGCGGAGAAATCGAGAGCGAGGCTGCCCGGCCTGACGTTTCGGATCCGGCGGAAAGACTCCCGCTTCACGCCGCCGTCCTTCTCCAGCGACGCGGACACGGACTCCTCCTGCAGACGACTCGATCTGGTCCCCATTGTTCGGATTAACGCGGTCGGATTAATTAATCTCGCGGTTCGAGGCTCCGGAGCTTTACATTATTTAACTCTTTATTTTCGGACGGCAACGAACCGAGTTCCTCTTTGTGTTCGCACACTCGATTCACTCATCCGGCTGTACCCTCTTGCGCCGGGATTGGCCCGCGCGAGTCCCGCCTCCCGCATCTCCATTGGTCATTCGTCTCCGTTGTCCAGTCCGACGGCACGGACCACTTTGCGATCGGATTCCAACGGCCAATCAGAACGAACCTAGGCTGTAAACGGGTGGGATTTTAACGAACAGCTCATTGTTTTTTTAAATTTATTTATTATTTTTTAAATCGCATTATTTCTGAAATCCAGGGCGGCACGGGCGATTGGTGGTTTGGCATGTTCTCCTCTCGGCGCTTTGTATCCCAATCTGGGTGGAGTTTGCATGTTCTCCACGTATCCGCGTGGGTTTCCTCCCACAGTCCAAAAGCATGGATTCAAGGGCAATTAACCCCCCCTCCCCGCGAACCAAGTAGAGGATAAAGTGGAAGATAATGAATGAATGGAGTTCTGAAATCTTTTTTTTTTTCCAGATAATTATGTTTCTATTCCAAAATAGAACATTTAAAACTGTTATTAAGAATCAGAGTATCAGAGAGGATGAGGCGGTACGGTGGCTTAGTGGTTTAGCATGTTCTCCTCTGAGCTCTAGGGATTACCGGTTCGAATCCCAATCTGGGTGGAGATTCCATGTTCTCCACGTGTCCGCGTGGGTTTCCTCCGGGTTCTCCGGTTTCCTCCCACAGTCCAAAAACATGGATCAAGTCAATTGAGTTCTCCAAATTGCCCCATATAGAGTGTGTGTGAGTGTGTGTCCAGTGATAGATTGCCCCCCTGTCCTGGGTGTATCTGCCCAGCCCCCGAAACGTTCTCCTCTGGATGGGCTTGGGGAACCCCCCCCCCCACACACACACACACAACCCTAGTAGAGGATAAAGCAGAAGATAATGAATGAATGAGTATCAGAGAGGAGGATGCTGTCAGAACTAAAGACCATTATGGACAATGCCTCGCACACGCTGTACCACACACCGGTCAGATACAAGAGCACGTTCAGTCAGATACTTATTCCATCTAAATGCACCATGGAGCACCACAGGAGGACATGTGGCCATCAAACTGTACATTTCCTCATTCAATGCCACTTTACTCTTTTTAATTCTGATAACTGTCTATGACTAAATGCTCATCAGTACCATTTAACTCTGACGCACTGATGAACGATCACACAACCAGTTTGGAATCTCTGTTACGCCACGCAGTGCTGTTCCAGAGAAATGAGTCCGGTGGTTACGAGATGTTTGTGAGCCCTCCTCTTTAACATTTCTCTACTAAGTAAAGGCTTGTTTAAGTCGAAATCTCGTCTCTGCTCTCTGTAGCAGTAAATCCGTCATCCTCCAGCGGTCCTAGGGCTCAACATCAGCAGACTCCGTGGTGACTCAACGCACATCGGTTCTGTGCAGAACATGAAGATTGTGTTTATGAAATGTTTGACAATCCATAATTTTTTGGTTCTGGGTTTTAGCAAAGAGTCGATGTAAGAACACCTGCCCGGAATTTGTACATTCAGTTGTGTAACTTGTGAAGTTTGGATGCCTCAGTGTCTCTGATCGTGTTTGGACAGGTCAGGATTTATGTAAGGCTGAGTGTTTTTTTACTAGAACTTTATATACACACACACAGACACACACTCTCAGTTCTTTTCTGGCACTCAATAACAAGAATTCATAGAGAAATGAAACAGTGGAAAGAAACGGAACAGAAAAAAACATGTTTCCCAAACAAACAGTTTTATAAAAAAAAAAACTTTTATTTATTTTTATTACAAATACATCAACATTTTAACTTACCATAACATCACATTAACTATTAATTAGTTGATTTCCATTATTATTATTTACTTGTCTCTAAATCAGACAACAAAATGTATTTAAAGGAAATTGTCTGTAGGGTTGGCGGCATGGTGGCTTAGTGGTTAGCACATTCGCCTCTCAGAGCTAGGGATTCCCGGTTCGAATCCCCATCTGGGTGGAGTTTCCATGTTCTCCCCGTGTCTGCGTGGGTTTTCCTCCGGGTTCTCCGGTTTCCTCCCACAGTCCAAAAACATGGTTCAAGTTAATTGAATTCTCATAAATTGCCCCATATAGAGTGTGTCTGTGTGAGTGAGTGTGTGCCCAGCGATGGATTGGCGCCATGTCCTGGGTCTATCTGCCCAGCGCCTGAGACGTTCTCCCCTGGATGGGCATGGGGAACCCCACCGTGACCCTAATAGAGGATAAGCGGGAGATAATGAATAAATGAATGAATGAATGTCTGTAGGGTTCTGAAGCTTTTAAACAAATTATAAACAGGTAGTCCAATCAAAAAATGTTTTACGGACCTGACATGACGGTACAGTGGTTAGTAAAAGCAAGCAGGTCCTGAGTTCAATACCCAGAGTGAGAAAACCAGGTCTGTTCTCTGCATCAGTTTCCTTTAGAAGCTCTGCTTTTCACCCATAGTCCAAAAACGGGCTAATTGGTGAATCAGCAATATGAAATTGCCCCTAGGTGTGAATGTGTCACACAGACATGCACTATATGGGGCAATTTTGGTAACTCCAGCGCTGAGAGGAGAACATGCTAAACCACTAGGCCACCGAGCCGCCCCAACCCCAATTTTTGTGCATTGTTATTAACTTTTCCCACTACGTCAGCTCACAAACGATCAGATGATTGCTTTCACAGGACGTATCATACCAGAGTCTCATAATTACGCAGTCCTCGTCGTCCTCATAATTGTTCGGCTCCCCCTTTTTCCATTTAAAATAATTCGTTTCGGTGCCCTCTGTATCCACCCAAACATTCTCAGCCTCGCGGTTATTTGCATCAAGAAACGCATACTCCGATCCCTCCATCACAGGAGCTTTAGCCAGCATTTGGTTTTCTTCATCATTTTTCGGGAGTACGAGCTTCCCTCCAGCGTCACGGCACCATCCTCTGTCCATCCTCGACGTTCTTCGTTTGTCCGTCACTCACGTAGTACTTTCGTCCAGCGTTAACAAACACTTGGAATCTTGCCGCTGGCAGCGAAAACCAACGATAAGGATTGTGTCTTACAGGAGTGTGTGTGAAGCGCACTGTGTTCACATTTCTCACCTTTTTCCATCAATACCAGTCGAGATTAAAGACCCCCGATCGCCTCCTGGAGAGAATTCACGGTTTCCTGCGAAGCGCCTAAAATAAAACCTTGCATTAAACTAATGCTGGTGAAGATCTCAGACGGGTTTGAAATGTGCTCATGAATAGGCCTGCCTGTTTAAACTGAAAAGGGGATTCTATATGTGGAAAAGTTGTGTATTCCATTGTTGGGTTAATATGGTAAATACACAGACATTCATCAGGCTCAGATTGTGAATAAGAGGTTTAGGGAGGAAGGGGAGATGTTCTGAATGTGGGCAGCTACAGAAAGCCAGCGGAGAAAGAGAAACTAACCCTCAGGATCACATGGTGCGTCTGTAAATAAATGTCATCTGCAACTTTGAGTTGTGATTTGTGATTAGATTGTTTGAGGGTAACCTTAAGGGCCTAGTTCTCCTTTTGATCCTTTGGGTCCTGGTGGACCTGCTGGTCCGTGTTTACCGGGAGGCCCTTGTACGCCCAGACCTGAAAGTGGAAACACAACTAAATTTACCTTTCAGTTCCTGGACTTTAACAACTAGACCGTTGCCAACAACAAATTGACATGCCTGGCTCTCCCCTGTCTCCTTTGGATCCATGTTGTCCATCCCTGCCATCTCTTCCAGGAAGGCCATTGTGTCCAGGAGAACCTGGAACACCAGCTGGGGCCGGACAGCTGAAAGGTGGAGTTTCGGCTCCGGCAACCAGGTATAGAAGTGCCGAGAAACACAATGCGCTCACTGGCGCCATCAGCAGACCACTGTTCAAACACAAACATGAGAGGAAGTATTAGTCTGCTGTTCATTGTGGGATTCAGCTGTTTGTAATAGGAATAAGGACACCATCCAGTCTCCATCATGTGCTTCAACCCCGTCCACAACATAACAGAGACTTTACAGTGTTTTTAAGCCGTACAAACAAAACAAAAGTATGCATCTCAAAATGTACACATATTAATGAAGTACCTCCCCACTGACACACATACACACCTCACACTACACACACACAACCCCACAGTTCCACTAAACCACACTACATACCACACATTACACACTCTTTATTATGTATAAGTCAAAAAGGTTATATAATCTCTCTGCTTTTTATAAATAATAATTACTGACCTGCACTCCGTCCTACTGAAGCTTGTGGTGAATTCAACTCTGTATTATTAGAAACCTGCACAGAGGATCAAAGGTTGCCGAAAAACTGGTGCTGATGATCCGCTGTGTTAATTCTTTCTCTCTGCTCGTCTTACACGTCTCTTTTTTTTTTCTTTCCAGCAAACCCACCCTGTTTTCATCTTCCTTCTGTTCCTATTTGTCTGAACTTGATCAAAACGGCTCTGCTGTAATTAAAGCGTCAGGTCAGTGATCATGTGATGTCTTTGATCGAGACTCACCCTAACATTGTGATGCTTCACCCAGTCTGGATTTTAATTTACTTTATAATACTTTATAATAAATAATAAATCAATCCGCTGCACGGCTGTCCCAAATCAACCTGAAATGCTGTTGATTTAAACGTGTTTAAGTTTTACAGAGTTGTTTTCAGCTTAGTTCCAGCATCGGGTTCTTTACTCATGTGAGGTCAACCATGTTGTTTTTTCACAACATACCAGGGGCAGGATTCTTTAGAAACTAAAAGAATCTGAAAGAGGACAAGAGTACAGACATCTCCCTTCAATTACAGTGAAATACTCTAAATGGTCATTAGATGTCGCTGCTGTCAAGAAAGTAAAAAATGTCTGCTTTTTGCGTCTACAGTTGTTTTCTAAGGTACCACTTGTGATTTGTACTGAAGCCTTCTCCAGTAATCTGCTATTATTCAGACCACTGCGCCACTCAAGACATGATTAACAGTAGTATTCTTTGTCTCATCTTGTCAGTCCTGCATTTACAATTAATTGATTGTTAGAGAAACCCCAATCCTGTTACTCAGTGATCAATGTTCAGATTAAAAACCGGACTAGTTTTATGTTGTGTATTATTCTGAATAAATCACTCCACTTCACGTGGAGCATAACATAGCCTTTTTCTGTGATTTATTTTATACTGGAGTGTTTTCATTATTTTTTTACTAGATCTTTACATTTTTTAGATGACACACACACACACACACACACACACACACACTCTTTCTCTTTATCTCACTTAGTTCCTACAAATATTTTCTGGCCCTTAATAACACAAATTTATAGAGAAATTAAATAAAGAGGTGAAACAGAAAAAACATGAACACAAACTGATTTTATATTAAAGGATTAACTTAACTTAACATAGGAAGCAAAAAATATGATGCACTATCCTCTTGGCCCAACTTAAATTTTTAATAAAAAAAAAACAAACAAAAAACAACGGCTGATTAGATAGATAGGTGTATTTTTAAAGAGAGTTGCTGTCTCTACAGGGGTTCACATTCACACCATTTAAAGATCTTTAATTTGGACCCCTATTCATATGTTATCATAAGCTTTTCCACATGTTATTAAAACACACTAATCCAGCTCACAAGCGATGAGGTGAAGCTCTTCACACGATACATCAGTCCATAGTCCATTTTTGTCCACTATTATGCAGTCCTCATTTCCGCCATGATTGTTTGGCTCTCCCTCGCCCCATTTTAGGAAATTTATGCTAACACTCTTTGTGTCCACCCACAGGCCTTCCGTCTCACGGTCATTTGCACCAATAAAAACATACTCTGGTCCAACCATTTTAAGAAGTTTAACCAGCAATTGGTTCTCTGTGTCATTTCTTGGCACTATGAGTTTTCCTCCTGCATCCTGACACCATTCCAGTCCGTCTTTAAAGTTCTTCAAATGTCCATCACTCACATAGAATTTTTGCCCAACATAAACAAAAGAGTGAAAACTTGCAGCTAGAAATAAAATCAGATCATAAACTGCATGACCTACAGAAGTGTTTAAAGGTCAGTGTGTTTACATATCATACCTTTTTCCACCAAGAGCAGCCGGGAATGAAGAGTCCTGATTTCCTCACGAAGAGAATAATCTACGGTTGGTAGAACTCCTAACATAATATTTCACATCAGTCATTAGTCGGCGAGGGCCTCAAAGGGTTGGAAACATGCGTAAATATACAGAAGGTCTGCTAAGTGATCAACCTGTGCCATGTTCCAACTGATACAGATCATATGGTGAAGCATCCTGATGGATCATTTTAACACTTTGTGTTTTTTTATGGAGTCTCATTACTACAATATACTGTAAATCAACAATTATCAAAAAATAAACTATAGGCTTTGATTACAAAAGCAATGCATGCAGGAGAATTAAAAATATATATGTGTTAATATTGTGTGTCAGTATTAACCTGGTGAACCGGGCTCTCCTTTCGATCCTTTAGCTCCTTGTGGACCCACGGGCCCAACTTTACCCGAAAGACCTTGCACATTCAGCCCTGAATGTAAAAACACAAACAGCTGTTTTTCCCTTTCTGAGTTTGAGCATAACCTTTATTTGAAAAGACATACCTGGCTCTCCCCTGTCTCCTTTGGGTCCAGGAGGTCCATCTCTACCATCTCTTCCAGGAAGTCCATTGTGTCCAGGTGTTCCTGGAACCCCAGCAGGTGCAGGACAGCTGAGAGATGGATGAAGCAGGGTCTGAGCTCCAGCCGCCAGGAACAGAAGTGCCCAGAAACAGAGTGAACGCAACAGCGCCATCTTTGGCCGACTGAAAAAAAAACATGAACAATGGAATATCGCAACTATTTTTGGCTTCAGATTTTTTTTTATTACGCGAAACAAACAGTTCAGATGAATCAGTCACTCACCTGTGATTCATCCTGCTAGAGTTTATGATGAAGTTAATTCTGAATTATTAGAAATAAACGCAAATGGCTCCAGAATATTTTCAGCGAAAACTAGAGGATGATGTCTTGTTAGGTTAAAACTTTCACTCTGCTTCCCACAACAGCGTCTCACTTCTTATCTCCTCCATTCCTTCTCCATCCTGATGATCCGTCTCCCACACTATTTTAAATCTGGACCCTCTTCCCAAATCCCACCCCACTCTGACCTTAAATGATTCGCTTTTTGAATCAATGCTGGCTCAGTCTGATCATGTTCCTAAGCAATATAAACAGCAGAGTTTCGTTTTGAGAAACAGCCTCTATTATCTGGAAAAGCTTGACCCTGAGGGCCTGGCTCACAGTCTCTGTTCCAGTTCATCCCGTTTAGTCATGCTGGAACAGTAAAGGGTCCTTCCCCAAACTGTTCCCCCAAGGTTGGAAGTATACACCTTTTCATCAATAAACTCTACATTTGTTCCAATCAGAAAACATAAAAGCTTAATTTATAAAATCATTAAAACCAAAATTAATAAGTTAACATGAGTAGTTTTAAACAATCGAACATTAAAATCCGCTTTGTAATCTGTTTCTATTTTATACTTATATAAATATATATTTTTAAAAATTGGAAAGTTCTCACCGAGAGAGTGGAGATCAACAGGAACAGCACAGGTTCAAGCAGACAACGGTGATGGAGGGAGGGGGGGTGTCTTATACTGGAACATGAACCTGCTTCCTTCCTGTGGACTCAAACAGGTCGTCATATAATTTATAACTATAAATTTAAATATACATATTCATTTTCAGATTAACGTGTGACTTTGTTATTCCTGCAGCAGATTAAAGAGAAGGTTCACGTTTTAAGATGCTTTTATTGGATGTTAACTGAATAATACATCATACACAACAGAAACAGTATGGTAATAATACAGCTTGCTTCGTTTGCTAATTGATTATACAGTGAGATTAATAAAGCTTACAATTGAAAAGAAATGAAGTTTATAAAGTCTCTAAACTTGTGGTTGCAGGTTAAATCAGCTGTGACTTTATGATGCAGGTCTTTAAATGAGCTCACATTTGTTACACAGCCTTCTATAAACCATTAGAGTCCTGTTGTTCTATAGAACTCGTTATGCCCATATATGGCACTCAGGTTCTGAGTGGGATTTTCTTAACTTTAGTTTATATGGACATAACGAGGACGACAGAATAAACTCTATTGGTCTTCAGCTTGTACTTTAAATATAAAGCTTGTACAACGCTGCATCACAATGTGGCTTCACTTCATACTTTATTCATTCTCTATCTCACACACGATGAGGTGTGGCGCTGAGCAGAAGTAATCATCCCACAGCCCCGAGACATGTGCGAGGACGCATTCCTGTCCAGACATGAAATCGTCAGGTTGCCCTTTGTCCCACTTCGTAAACGTTACCCTATCCCCTTCATGGTCCACAAACCGGCCCTTTTTTTGCAGGTCTGTGATGCCGATCCAGGCCGACATGCTGAAGGGGGCGATTAATTTACTCAAAGCCTGATTTTCCATCTCGTTCTTGGGTACGACGACGTTCCCCCCGGCATCGGTGCACGACCTCACTGCTTTGTCAAACTCGCCGGTCTCGCCGTTGCTCAGTAAGTACTTCTGCCCCACTCTGCTTAAAGTCTGGAAGGTCAACACTTTAAATAAGAATGAAAAACAGATCATTTTAAGCAGGTTTTTTTTGGGGGGCCCCCCCTAGTGTCTCTGCAAAGTCATCGCAGCCACTCGTTGGTAGGCGACACATCCATTGTTTCTCTTTCATTTTATAAAAATCAGTCATTATCAGGCATTAGTGGTTCATTCAGGGAATTTTCAGCTACTTCTTGATGCCAGTAGAGGGCAGTAGGTGATACTGGATTTATTAGTTTACCTTTCTCCATCCTTGCAATCCGGCCGCTCAGTCTTTTAATCTGCGACTCCAAACTGTCTTGCATTTTGTCATAAGAAATATATTCTAAAGATAAACAACATACAGGAACATTTGTTATAAAAGCTCATTGATTGTAATAAAAAAACATTTTTCAAAAGATTTTATTCTGTCTAAATATTTGTGAACACATTTTAAAAAAGATTGATTGGTTCCTTGCTTCTTTAGCAATAAACACCAGTAGGGGGCGTGTTACTGAGATACAACCACATTAATGCGGCAGAGTGCCAGTAACGCAACATGTGGTAAAATCACAGTCTCTCACTCACGTTCACTGTTTAAAGGTTTTTATAGAAACACAAGAACTTAAAAAAGATCAGTGCGATCAGAAAGTTAAAAAAAA
>JAFMOD010000224.1:719381-774084 GCA_019802435.1 Corydoras maculifer
CGTGAGCGTTGTGTTTGGGAGCGTTACTGATGGACCCGGCTGTTTGGTGGAACCCGTGAGCGTTGTGTTTGGGAGCGTTACTGATGGAACCGGCTGTTTGAAGAACAGATGCTGAAACTAATAAGTGAAAGTCAAAAGAGGAAGTGATGGGACGTTCCGTCTGAACGCGGTAATGAGGTCGCATCAGTTATCAGGCTGTACAGTACGTGTGGCATCACGAGGGGAAACTCATGGTTGGTTTTGGGGGTTGAGATCAAAGCATTATTTGGGTTCCACCGAAACCTGAAACCCCGTACACTTCAGCCGTTAAATTTGAATACCTCAATCGCCTCGGCTTTGCTTCTCTTCTGAAGCACTTTCCCCTAGAATGAAGAAAAACACGGGGTTAATGAGGAGTCACGTAAATATCACGTAAAATCCACATAAGGACCTCGGGGTTTATCATGTAACCGATACGGGCAAAATTATTGGTACGCCAACGGGACTCTATATGACCTCACATTCCAATTTGGTCCTTCATTATTATTCATTTTCATCTATTATCTTCCGCTTTATCCTCTATTAGGGTTCCCCATGCCCATCCAGGGGAGAACGTTTCGGGTGCTGGGCAGATACACCCAGGACAGGGCGCCAATCTATCGCTGGGCACACACTCACTCACACAGACACACTCTATATGGGGCAATTTGGAGAATTCAATTGACTTGATCCATGTTTTTGGACTGTGGAAGGAAACCGGAGAACCCGGAGGAAACCCACGCGGACATGGGGAGAACGTGGAAACTCCACCCAGAAGGGGATTCGAACCTGGAATCCCTAGTGCTGAGAGGAGAACATGCTAAAGCACTAAACCACTGTGCCGTCCTATTATTAATATTTATTAATACTACTATTATTATTGGCGGCACGGTGGCTTAGTGGTTTAGCATGTTCTCCTCTCAGCACTAGGGATTCCCGGTTCGAATCCCCATCTGGGTGGAGTTTCCATGTTCTCCCCGTATCTGCGTGGGTTTCCTCCGGGTTCTTCGGTTTCCTCCCACAGTCCAAAAACATGGATCAAGTCAATTAAGTTCTCCAAAATTGCCCCTTATAGAGTGTGTCTGTGTGAGTGAGTGTGTGCCCAGCGATGGATTGGCGCCCTGTCCTGGGTCTATCTGCCCAGCGCCCGAGACGTTCTCCCCTGGATGGGCATGGGGAACCCCACCGCGACCCTAATAGAGGATAAAGCGGGAGATAATGAATGAATGAATAAATTATTATTATTATAATATTAGGTTTTGGGGAGGCTCTCTAATTGATTTTAGAGTGGATTGATGAGGGGTTAACGAGGAACATTTCAAAGAGCTGTTACCTTGACGGCCACATGGGGCATGAAGGGGTTCTTCTTCTTCGGCACGTTCCTCTTTGGCTGCAGCAAGAGAACAACATTAAGTCCTATTATTTATTCCATCAGGCAGCAGAGAGAAGTTACGATGAAAGCAGAACTACAAAAAATGGGAAGTACCGATCAGGTAGAATCTGAATCGGAAGGTCGATTTAGACACTCTGGGTTTCACTTGCACAGATGTTATTGCAGCTCTCTACATACAGATGGACCTTGTAGTTCTACAGCTATACACTGTAGTCCATCTGTTTCTCTTCCCTTTGTTAATCGCCCCCCCCACCCACCCTGTTATTGGACATGGTGGTGGATTTCAGTGGACACACCCACCTTGTTGCTCATGCTCACGCTCTACCACCTGACAATAAAGAATAATAAAGTATCTCCACACCACCACCTGCACCCTCACATGATCGTGAGCATCCATCACGCACCGCCTGAAGAAATTCCATTACAGCACAACAGGCGATCAAACGGGAACCATGGTGACTCCAAGTGAAACCATGTGACCTGTGGTGGTGGTGATGTCACAGTATGATGTTACATTAAAATGTTTTCCAGGTTCCGACCTCAAACCATCAGCTCGAACCCGAACCGTGGGACACGGTACATATACTGTGTGTGTGTGTGTGTGTGTGTGTGTGTGGGGGGGGTAAATTATTATTAAACTAAATAATATTACCACAGATAGGTGGCTTAGTGGTTGGCATGTTCTCCTCTCAGCACTAGGGATTTCCGGTTCGAATTACCATCTGGGTGGAGTTTCCATGTCCTCCCCGTGTCTGCGTGGGTTTCCTCCGGGTTCTCCGGTTTCCTCCCACAGTCCAAAAACATGGATCAAGTCAATTGAGTTCTCCAAATTGCCCCATATGGAGTGTGTCTGTGTGAGTGAGTGTGTCCAGTGATAGATTGCCCCCCTGTCCTGGGTGTATCTGCCCAGTGAAACGTTCTCCCCTGAATGGGGAGAACCTCCCCCCCCCCCCGTGACCCCAATAGAGGATAAAGCAGAAGATAATGAATGAATGAATGAATGAATAATATTACCAAAGTTTTAGTCTCTTCTTCATCCTTCATCCTCATCCTCTCTTCCTCAGGCGTCTCCTTCACGTCATTCACAGCATCGTTCTGCAATCCAGGAATCAGAGGATGAAGCGGCCACTTTATTAGATACAGCTCGCTTTACCTGAGCTCCACCTACAATATCAATCTTTTTTTTCTTTTTTTTTTTTTTAGCGATCCATTTTGGGCGGCATGGCAGTTTAGTGACTTAGCATGTTCTCCTCTCAGCGCTGGGGATTCCCGGTTCGAATCCCCATCTGAGTGGAGTTTCCGTGTCCTCCCCGTGTCCGCGTGGGTCTCCTCCCACAGTCCAAAAACATGGACCAGGTCAACTGAATTCTCCAAATTGCCCCATATAGAGTGTGTCTGTGTGAGTGAGTGTGTGTCCAGTGATAAATTGGAGCCCTGTCCTGGGTGTATGTGCCCAGCGCCCGAAACGTTCTCCCCTGGATGGGCATGGAGACCCCCCCCCACCACCACCCTAGTAGAGGATAAAGTGGAAGACAATGGATGGATGGATGGTCTATTTTGCCGATTGTACTTACACACAGAGGTAACTGTCACCACACACACACACACACACACACACACACACACACGCTTGTACGGAGTGGGAAGCACCTCAGCCGTAGTACTTAATTCCGCCCCCCACACGGCAGGCCTTACAGGGTGGAGCACTCAGGTGGATGTGTAGCAGAGTGCACAGTAAATGCATGCTGTTTCGTGGGAGCCGTACCTCAGGATGATCGACCACGGGATTCATGCGATGTGTGATGGTGTGTTTGAGCTCCTGAACCAAACAGAGAATGATTCAGAGTCAAAGGAAAGGAGTCAATTACAAACTGCAAAGAATCATTTAGTGATACTTAGTTCATGTGACTGTAACATCAACACAAAGACTTAATACATCACCATGGTAACCATACACTTACAGTCTGTGTAAAGTTCTGTGTGTGTGTGTGTGTGTGTGTGTGTGTGTGTGTGTGTGTGTTGATGCTGGAAACCATCATACCTCCTCTGTGGGTCGGGGGGGAATGGGTGGGGCTTTATCTGGCTTTACTGCATTTGCTTTCTCTTCTTCTGTGAGCTTCAGCTGCCCAGCCTAAAACACACACACACACACACACACACACACACACACACACACACACACACACACACACACACCCACACACACAGAGACATAAAGAGAGCAGTGTGTTACCACATGACTTCATTAAAAAAACTGAACAGGCCGAGGCTTGTGACTGTAATGAATAAGAGCATAATATCAATAACAACGGAAGACGAAAGTATTTGGACACTCCACATTTTAATTTCCACTCCTCTGGATCTTAAAGTAATAATTTAAACTATATAAAGAAACAGATGGACTACAATGTGAAGTTGTGGAACTACAAAGTCCATCTGTATGACCGTTGGAGCTGATATAAAACCTTTCAAAGTGAAAAGTTGCAGATTAATTCTCTACCTCCCGACGATCAGACCTTTCTGATGGAGCAGCTGCTTTAATCTTACAGATTACAGATTACAAGCCTCCTTCCTCTTAAGTCTGCTTCTCTACGTGACTGAATGTAATGTATTGTAAAATTGGGCCCCGGTTCCCGATCTCGGTTATGGTGTCGGATGTGTGTTCCCAACACAGACAGGTTCCGACCTGCTTCATTGCTGATGGAACACACCCACTGAGTCCTCACGTCTGATCCGGCCGAAATGAAATGTTTCCAAAAATACGCAGACATCTAACATTTTATTTTGATCTTATTTTAAAAAACAGAGACAACCACACAGAGTCTGGACCACAGTTCCCCCTGTGATTTAGGAATTTGTGCCTATTAGACGCTGCTTTGTGAGAACTGGTTTTTTTTTTTACTCAATTTAATTCATCCATCCATTATCTTCCGCTTTATCCTCTATTAGGGTCGTGGTGGGGTTCCCCATGCCCATCCAGGGGAGAACGTCTCGGGCGCTGGGCAGATACACCCAGGACAGGGCACCAATCCATCTCTGGGCACACACTCACTCACATAGACACACTCTATATGGGGCAATTTGGAGAATTCAGTTGACTTGATCCATGTTTTTGGACTGTGGGAGGAAACCGGAGAACCCGGAGGAAACCCACCCGGACACGGGGAGAACATGGAAACTCCACCCAGATGGTAATTCGAACCGGGAATCCACTAAGCCACCGTGCGTCCCCCACAATTTAATTAAATAGTAACATTAATAAACTATAAAGAGGGAATCATTCCGACTCACCTGTTCTGCAGTTGGGGGGCTGGATGTTGATGATGATGATGATGATGATGATGCTCGCCATAGTGCACTGAACATTCCTTTTTGACTCTGAACGTAAGAACAAACACTTAAAGCATTAACATTCAAACTTTGCTTAAATATCTTACAACCTAATTATTTTTTCTACTTAAAATTTGTTTCGATTATTTAAATGTTGTAAACGTGCAAAAACAACGCACTCTGTATCACTAAAAGCTTCACACCATTGGAACATCTGAGCTTACAGATGGCCGTGATTGGCTGGTGTCGCTGTGATTGCTCACAAGTGTTAAACCTGACCGCATTTATTTCATTAGAATTAAAAATAAAATATATTCTCTTAACTTTTCATTCATTCATTATCTTCCGCTTATCCTCTATTAGGGTGGCAGTGGGGTTCCCCATGCCCATCCAGGGGAGAGCGTCCCGGGCGCTGGGCAGATAGACCCAGGACAGGACGCCAATCCATCACTGGGCACACACTCACTCACACAGACACACTCTATATGGGGCAATTTTGAGAATTCAATTAACTTGATCCATGTTTTTGGACTGTGGGAGGAAACCCACGCAGACACGGGGAGAACATGGAAACTCCACCCAGATGGGGATTCGAACCGGGAATCCCTAGCGCTGAGAGGAGAACATGCTAAACCACTAAGCCACCGTGCCGCCCAATAAGAAACATTAATAATTCTATTTAATACCTTTTGCATTCAACACTTTATATAAGTGTATAATAAATTAGTTGCTTAGAAAATAAATATATTATTTTTTAAATCGTCATAATAATAGAAATGTTTCTTATTAAACGCTACAATCTCCGCTGATTAAAGTCAGCGTTGTTGTTTTTGATGTCGACAGGCCACGCCCAAACGTCGCTGTTACGTAACCACGCCCCCAAACTGAGACTTTATAACTGTCTTTAATCCCAAACAGCGTGTTTTCATCTCGGAAACGTTATAAACGCACAATATCAATATAATCGGCTGTAATTCCGTCATCACGCATTAAAAACTCAAATAAAGACATTTCATGCAGTTTAGTTTTGACCCCTCAAGGTTGACGAGTACGAACCGCCTTCAAATATTCATACAATCTGAATTTACGCGGATTAAATTTATTTACACTCGTTAATTAACAACAATTTCTACTTTTATTAACTTCTGGCTCGAGTTGCCGACACAAGAAGAGAATAGAAGTTTGGAGAGAAGATTGTAAACTAAAAACTCACCAAACAGCGAGCTGATCCGAATGCCGGGTTTTAGAGAGATTACGGTTTACTGAGTTCGGATTAATAATCTGTGTGCGGCTCTTTGATGTTTTGTCGTTAATCCCGCTTCCTGAAATGAACTCGGATTTTTCTGAAAGTCGTCATAGTTTTAAAGGATCCGTTTAGCCTGAACCGCTCTCAGTTCGATGTGGAAAGCCAAACGGGTCAAACATCAGGGGATTTGGAACGTATGGGAAGCAGGTTTCCGTCAACAAGAAGAACAAACGACATATTTTGAAATTATTTTTTATAAAAACACACCTATATCGTGTTAACTTACTTCATCCTGAATTAATTCTGCTTGTGAAGTATACCATTGAGTTGAAAATGGGCAATTTATTCATTTATTCATTATCTCCCGCTTTATCCTCTATTAGGGTCGCGGTGGGGTTCCCCATGCCCATCCAGGGGAGAACGTCTCGGGCGCTGGGCAGATACACCCAGGACAGGACGCCAATCCATCGCTGGGCACCCACTCACTCACACAGACACACTCTATATGGGGCAATTTGGAGAACTCATTCATTCATTCATTCATTATCTTCCGCTTATCCTCTATTAGGGTCGCGGTGGGGTTCCCCATGCCCATCCAGGGGAGAACATCTCGGGCGCTGGGCAGACAGACCCAGGACAGGGCGCCAATCCATCGCTGGGCACACACTCACTCACACAGACACACTCTATAAGGGGCAATTTTGAGAACTCAATTAACTTGATCCATGTTTTTGGACTGTGGGAGGAGACCGGAGAACCCGGAGGAAACCCACGCAGACACGGGGAGAATATGGAAACTCCACCCAGATGGGGATTTGAACCGGGAATCCCTAGCGCTGAGAGGCGAACATGCTAAACCACTAAGCCACCGTACCGCCCAAAATGGGCAATTTAACCATATTAAAATTTTTCCTAGTTTTTTAAAAATCTCTTCTAATGACTTTTTCACCTTTGTTCTAATGTATCTGCTACTGAGAATGGGAATTTACCCACTGTGGGACAAATAAAGGTCGATCTAATCTCATCTTATCATAGAACAATACCAATAATTTGATATTAATTGGTATTTTTTTAATTCATGTGTTGTTGTTGATGATGAACAATTGTGCAAAGTTTCATCTTATCTTAGATAACGGGAAGTAGGTGAAATATAATTTGAAAACTTTTTACCAGACACAGAGCCAAACTAATATATGGGTAGCTAATAACAATAATAATAATAATAATAATAATAATAATAATAATAATAATATGCCCAGCGATGGATTGGCGCCCTGTCCTGGGTCTATCTGCCCACCGCGACCCTAATAGAGGATGAAGCGGAAGATGAATGAATGAATAATAATAATAACAAAAGAAGGTAAATTATCTCTGAATTCTGATTTACTGAATTAAAACTTCAACCTTATTATCTCTGAATTCTGACTCTACATCACATCGCACTGCGCATGCGCAGACATACGAACGTAGATTGTCGTAAATCACATGCTTCCTATATGTTTCTCTTATTCATTCATTCATTCATTATCTCCCGCTTATCCTCTATTAGGGTCGCGGGGGGGTTCCCCATGCCCATCCAGGGGAGAACGTCTCGGGCGCTGGGCAGATACACCCAGGACAGGGCGCCAATCCATCGCTGGGCACACACTCACTCACAGACACACTCTATATGGGGCAATTTGGAGAATTCAATTGACTTAATCCATGTTTTTTGGACTGTGGGAGGAAACCGGAGAACCCGGAGGAAACCCACGCGGGAGAACATGGAAACTCCACCCAGATGGGGATTCGAACCGGGAATCCTTAGCGCTGAGAGGCGAACGTGCCAACCACTAAGCCACCGTGCCACCACATGTTTCTCTTAAACAATTAAAATCATTTAAATTATTAAGATATTTAAACTGTGTGTCATGTTGTTGGTAAAGCTGATTTTTTATCCATCCTTTATCTTCTGCTCAATGGGGGGGGGGGGGGTTCCCCATTTCCATCCAAGGGAGAACGTTTCAGGCGCTGGGCAGATACACCCAGGACCGGGTGCCAATTTACACATTCACTCACTTACACAGACACACACTCTATATGGGGCAATTTGGAGAATTCAATTGACTTTGATCCATGTTTTTGGACTGTGGGGAGGAAAGCGGCCGACCCAGAGGAAACCCATGCAGACACGGGAGGAATATGGAACCTCCACCCAGATTGAGTGAGGGAATCCCCAGCTCTGAGAGGAGAACATGCTAAACCATTAAGCCACCGTGCCGCTGCTCCTTTTTTTATTTTGTTATTAAAAATTTAATAAATGAATAAAGCACGTCAGCGTTTATCAGCACTTATCAACACCACTCCGCTGGACAGTCCAAAGTCTCCTTGGACGTTCAGATGCCCCTCATCATTGATACCACAGGGACAACACAGACAGCAGGAACCATGGGGATCGGATATGTTTTGCTGTTTTTATTGTTTGCGGGAGAGGCGAGCCCGCAGGACTTCATGAGTCCGAACGTGAACATCCTGAATGAGCTATCTAAGATCACATCCATCGAGACGCGTCTGAAACAGACGGAGGACGAGGTGAAGCAGCTGCGGGCGCAGAACGAAGGTACGGTAACATGAAACTGAACCGGAGTACAGACCAGATCAAACGAACTAAACATTCTCTGTTATGAATTCGGTTCAGATCTACAGCAACGTCTGGAAACTCTGAGCTCACTCGCGAATAACAGTCAGCGCAGCACAGACGCAATGACGCCAGAGGTCAAAGGTACGGCCGAAATGTTCGGACCTTACAACACAAACAACCTATATAACCTGTCTGTGAGGAGCAAAAAAGAAAAAGAAGTAAAGAATGAAGATAAAACTCTGGAAGACAGGTACAGAATGACACATTTTTGGGGAAAACAGACGGCGATAGAACTTAACCATTTAGACAGTTACCCAAAAAAAAAGTGCAAAAACCAGCATCTGTAATGCATCAGCGGCAGATGTATTGGGACACATATTTTAAACATTGAATTAGGGTGTTCACCCAGTTCCATTGTCAGAGGTTCATAAGTTAAGGTTTCAAGTTCTCATGTTTATTGATTTACATCACAATAGAGCATCGTCTCAAAGCAGCTTTACAATGTTCTGGACCCCCATAAAGAAAGCCGGTGGCAAGGAAAAACCTCAGGGCTCATTGGGGGACTCATCCTTCTTGAGTGCCACCAACGTACGCATGGTGTAAATAATCAAGTGTCTAGGTGTAAGGTGACTATGGTTGTCTAAAGAGGATAATCATTGAGACTTTGTGTTTGTTTCTATATTCCAGACGTTAAAGTGGCATTTTCTGCTTCGTTAATGAATAACCGTCATGGACCAACGACCGTCGGCCCATTGGCAATTACAACCACTCTGGTCTACAAACACGTCTTTGTAAATATAGGAGAAGCGTATAACCCAAAAACAGGTATAAAACTACACCGTTTAATATCTATAGTACACCATCCAGGGGAGAACATTTCGGGCGCTGGGCAGATACACCCAGGACAGGGCGCCAATCTATCGCTGTGCACACACTCACTCACTCACACTTTGGGGCAATTTAGAGAATTCAATTGGTGTATATATATATATATATATATGTACATACAGGGTGGCATGGTGGCTTAGTGGTTTAGCATGTTCTCCTCTCAGCGCTAGGGATTCCCGGTTCGAATCCCAATCTGGGTCGAGTTTCCATGTTCTCCCCGTGTCCGTGTGGGTTTCCTCCGGGTTCTCCGGTTTACTCCCACAGTCCAAAAACATGGATCAAGGTCAATTGAGTTCTCCAAATTGCCCCATATAGAGTGTGTGTGAGTGTGTGCCCAGTGATAGATTGGCGTCCTGTCCTGGGTGTATCTGCCCAGCGCCCGAAATGTTCTTCCCTGAATGGGCATGGGGAAGATTAAGCGGAAGATAATGGATGGATGGATGGAAATATATACACACTCACCGGCCACTTTATTAGGTTCACCTCCCTTTATGAACAGCCATGGTCTATTGAATCAGACTCTGTATTTCTACAGACTCTGATAGTCCTCTTTACTATTCCCAACAGAGCAGGTATTATTAGGGTGGTGGATGATCCTCAGGACTGCAGTCACACTGACGTGGTGGTGGTGGTGGTGTTGTGTGGACATTCTGGGAATTTAAAGAGTCAGAAGGAAAGGAAAACTAATAAAAGTGAACGGAAACCAATTGAAGGAAACAATTGGCATGACAATCGTCGCTGTGAAATGCGAAGGACCCTGCAGACGTGGACAGAGGAGGAAGTACGATACGACGAAAAAATTATTAAGGAAATGTTGTAATGAACAGCATAAAGAAACAGGAAGTGTGTGTGTGAAATATTTGGGTGTTGCTATCGTTCAGGAAGCTATATAAACAGCACTGATCTGAAATCTGCCCCTCAGGTGTTTTTCAGGCGCCTCTGAAGGGGGTCTACGTGTTCAGAGTTTTTTCCAAAGGCATTGGCGACGGCGCTGTAACGGCGGGTTTGTTTAAGAACGGACAGCACATGTTCTCCACCCACGGCACCCAGACCAATGGCTTCTACAGCACCTCCAATGGGGTCACTTTGCAGCTGGAGAAGGGAGACGCCGTCTCTGTACAACTCTATAGCGGGACCAGGATATATGATAACGCGGAACATCATCACAGCACCTTCAGCGGCCACCTGCTTTTCCCTCTGTAAAGAATACAGACAGATTAAACATCATTAAAAAAAAAAACATTAAAAAAAAAGATGCCTGACCTCATTGTTTATTCATCGGCGCCACCTACAGTACAGATGGAGTGTTTAGTTCTAGTGTTTTATTCTGTAGTCCATCTACAGCTGTTAGTTCCATGTCCTCTGTCCTCTGATGATCAGGACCATGGCAAGAGCAGGTGTTATTAGGGTGGTGGATCATTCCCAGTGCAGGTGTGCACCACCATGTCAGTGTCACAGCACTGAAAATAAGCAGGTTCTCTCTGCGCCGTGTTCTAGGTAAAACTTTCCAGAATGTCAACAGTTTGGGGAAATCCAGCGTGAATTCTAAATAAACGGGACGCGAGGGTGTTATCGATCCGAGTTCCCGCTCCACGCAGTCCAAAGTCTGAGCGTCTAAGCGTTTAAAATCTGGTGCGCCGGGTTCTGGCCGGCACTGCTGCTCAGGAACCTGGAACCATGAGGACTGTCGTGACCTTTCTGCTGACGGTCCTCTCGGCGAGAACAGCGAGCTCTCAGGAGTTCATGACGCCGACCATCAACGTCGTCGGTGAACTGTTGAAGATTAAGGTCATGGAGGAGCAGATCAAAGCGATGGGTGTTGAACTGAAGCAGCTGAAGAAGGAGAATGAAGGTGAAGGAACGAGGTTCCATCGTGAAACGTAATGAAATGACTCGATGGGAATGTGATCCGTAACTCCGGTCCACCTGAATGTTTAATGTTTTTAGAACAGACCCAGACAATGGAAGCTCTGCGCCTCATCATCGTCAACACCAACTCCAGAATGAAAGACCTGCTGCCAATACTCAAAGGTAACGGGGTCGAAAATCAGATCGAGGGTTTATTATACATTATTTTTAGGTCATTCACGTCGAGAATTTGGCCCGTTCAATTGGACAGCCATCATCAGGGATCCTCTACAACAACCCTAAATTGGGAAACACAATAGAAAACGAATAAAGAAAAAAAAAAACAACTAAATGTCTGATTCACAGCATATCCAGATCCGGCTCTGATCACGTCGCTCCAGTCCGATCTCTACGCTTTGAAATCCAGGGTGGCTTTAGTAGAAAGAGGTAAGCGGCTCGGTCACCCCACCGGACGTCGGTTCCCTCCAGCTGACGGTGAAATCATCCCAAGGTTGTTCTCAATTCATCTCAATGGATTTTGCCTAATCGCATAGTAACAATGAACGGCAATCTATAAACCTCTGGACTCCGCAAGACAGACCATGATAATTAACACGCTCATTAGTAATAGTGTCGATCGTTGCGTGTGGTGATTTTTGCTCGTGTGTTCAGTTTCAGATTTTAAATTCTTTAAGAAAGTGGGACAGAAGTACTACGTGGCCAACGGACAGAAGGACACGTACGATAACGCCGTCAAGTTCTGCAGAGCTCAGAGTGCCACGCTGGTTCTCCCACGAACAGCAGAGGAGAACCAGGCGCTGGGAACCATGCACGGCCTCCTCGCGGCCGAGTACGTGTTCCTCGCTCTGACGGATCGTAGCGTGGAAGGCAGGTTTGTTGATGCGAACGACGAGTCGCCCGTCTACACCAACTGGAGAGAAAACGAGCCGAACAACTACGAAGGCAATGAGGACTGCGTCGGTCTTCACTCGTCCTCTGTGTGGAACGATTTACCCTGTGAATATTCATACCACGTCGTCTGTGAACTCAATTATTCTAAATAAGTGGAGGCGCCAATGATGGCAGGCCATTAAGACTTCCATCAGAACCCGTCAGTGGACTTGGCGCTTTGGGTTCAGACTGGACCCTCCTCACAAATGACCAGCATTAAAGTGAGGCCTGCTCCTCACCCTGCATTCAGACACTGCTTTAGTTCATTAATTATTCATTAATTGGGTTTTCGGACCTGAAACGAATATCATTAATCACCGAATCATTGAATTTCCATTTTTTAAGTCCCGCTGTGAATCCCTCTTCCTTCAAACAGCCATAATTCACGACTCCTGAGTAAGGAAGGTAGAGATTGGCTCTCCCAAAAAGTCGCTTGAAGTCATTAAAAGACGTCATCGCCTCATTTGCATAATAGTCTATTTGAAATTGTAGAATAAAAATTACGTTGTGGGAGAAAAGTGAGTAAAAAAAATACTCTAACGATATTACAACTACAAATACATTTAGAATAAACTAAATTTCTCTCTAAAGTCTTTCTTTCCCCCTTTGAAACACTTTTTTTTAATATAAAATAACGTTAATGCTTTTAAAGTCTCATATTAAGTAAATCATCTTTATGCGAATAACATAATTCAATGTTGTTAAATGATTAAATCCAGACGAACAGAATTCCTAACATACAATAAAACTTATGACGCTCTGTAAATAGGGGGCGTGGCCAGCGGTCTGTCACTGATGACCTCAGAGTCTCCAAAAGTCTCCAACCAGAACTCTGAGCCGAGTCTTTTATATGACTCTCTTTCTCTCTCTCTCTCTCTCTCTCTTTCGTCATAACCCTCTTCAGTTACCGCTGTCTTTCACTTGGTGGCGCTATGTGACGGTTTTAATATTTCACTCACATGTGTATGTGTTTTTTTTTTAAACACATACATCTTAGTAACAAATTAATAACATCCATCTGAAAACATGAATCTTTAAAACACAATAGTGTTTGGTATGTTCTTTTTTAGTTTTATGCATAATTCATCTTCGGAGCCATTTATTACTTTTGCCGGAGGAAACTGGGGCTTGTCCCAGTGTCCAATAGATCAAAGGCAGAGGAGTACACGTGATGAGTTACTGATCCGTCCTAAAGCATTCACACACACATTCACAATTATCGGTTTGGTTCATTTACTTTCCTCAAATAACCAAATTGCGAGTTTTAATACCAGGGGCTTACATGGGGAGAACATGCAAACTCTTCATAGAACGAACCCTGGCTGTCCTCTGAACCCCACACATGATCATCATCTGCTCCATCACGACGTCTGAATTTTTAAAGGAGAACCCTGTGAGGTTGCTGAAGATGCTCCAGAGCTACGTGACGCCTGATTGGTCCAGATTATCAGAGAACATCACGTACAGCAACAGATGGACTACAGAGTGTCATTGTAGAACTACAAACTCAACCTGTACGGTCGGTAGGGCTGACATAATGGACAGTAAGATGTCCGATTGAATGAAGTGGACGCAGAGCGCATCGAAGACATAATTAACATAATTAATTTTATGAACGGCACGGTGGCTTAGTGGTTGGCACGTTCGCCTCTCAGCGCTAGAGATTCCCGGTTCGAATTCCCATCTGGGTGGAGTTTCCATGTTTTCCCCATGTCTGCGTGGGTTTCCTCCGGGTTCTCCCACAGTCCAAAAACATGGATCAAGTCAATTAAATTCTCCAAATTGCCCCATATAGAGTGTGTCTGTGTGAGTGAGTGTGTGCCCAGCGATAGATTGGCGCCCTGTCCTGGGTGTATCTGCCCAGCGCCCAAGACGTTCTCCTCTGGATGGGCATGGGGAACCCCACCCCGCTACCCTAATAAAGGATAAAGCGGGAGATAATGAATGAATGAATTTAATGAACCACAGAACGTTGCAGAAACCTGGTTACTTGAGGTCAGCTGACCCACATCGGCCAAGACAAGATACGAGCTTTCATTCATTCATTATCTCCTGCTTTATCCTCTATTAGGGTCGCGGTGGGGTTCCCCATGCCCATCCAACGGAGAACGTCTTGGACACTGGGCAGATACACCCAGGACAGGACGCCAATCCATCGCTGGGCACACACTCACTCACACACTCACTCACACAGACACACTCTATATGGGGCAATTTTGTAGAATTCAATTGACTTGATCCATGTTTTTGGACTGTGGGAGGAAACCGGAGGACCTGGAGGAAACCCACGCAGACACGGGGAGAACATGGAAACTCCACCCAGATAGGGATTCGAACCGGGAATCCCTAGCGCTGAGAGGCGAACGTGCTAACCAAGATTCATTCATTCATTCATTATCTCCCGCTTATCCTCTATTAGGGTCGCGGTGGGGTTCCTCATGCCCATCTAGGGGAGAACGTCTCGGGCGCTGGGCAGATAGACCCAGGACAGGGCGCCAATCTATCCCTGGGCACACACTCACTCACACAGACACACTCTATATGGGGCAATTTTGTAGAATTCAATTGACTTTATCCATGTTTTTGGACTGTGGGAGGAAACCAGAGAACCCGGAGGAAACCCACACAGACACGGGGAGAACATGGAAACTCCACCCAGATGGGGATTCGAACCGGGAACACCTAGTGCTGAGAGGCGAATGTGCTGACCAAGATACGAGCTTGAAATGCCAAATGAGTCTGAAATGAACAAACACACCCGACCGGCCGTTCGGGATCTACAAGGTCGAGTCACCAGATACATAGATACTCACACGAACACAACACACCTTCCACCACACCTCACCCTCACCTGACCTGCAGGAAGGCTGCAGCAGGTTACCGGAAGAACCGGAATACGGATCCGACGCAGCCCCGTTCTGAATGAGTTCCCCCTCTGGTTTGGAAGAAGGCTGTGGGATGGTTGGATTATAGGGTCAGACACCGATGAAAACAGAACAGAGCGGGCTCGCAGTTCTAATTCATACCGATGGTGTTGGATAGGGGGCGGCACGGAGGCTTAGTGGTTGGCACTTTCGCCTCTCAGCACTAGGGATCTCTGGGTGGAGATCCTCCCCGTGTCCGCATGGGTTTCCTCCGGGTTCTCCGGTTTCCTCCCACAGTCCAAAAACCTGGATCAAGTCAATTGAGTTCTCCAAATTTTCCCATATAGAGTGTGTGTGTGTGAGTGAGTGTGTGCCCAGCCATAGATTGGCATCCTGTCCTGGGTCCTTCTGCCCAGCGTCCGAAATGTTCTCCCCTGAATGGGCATGGGGAACCCCCCCCCCCCCCCCCTAATATAGGATAAAACGGAAGATGATGAATGGATGGGTGTTGGATAGGGTTGAGTGTGTGGGTCAGTCAAGATTACAGAGCAAGGCCCTGCTCATGGACAAACAAAGGGCCTTCCCTATACTGTTGCCACAAAGTACATGCCTAAGGTAAATGGGACTCTATGAAACATCTGAATCTGGCAAACCCAAAATAATTTGTTGTCTTGCTGAGAAGTCTGCAGTAAATAGGTCCTAGGTTCTACCCCCAGACACAGAACCGCCCCATATCGGTGCGGGTTTCTCAGGGAGTTCTGGTTCTGATGGTTTGTCTGTTTTAGAATCTTAGCGTGTGCCGGGACAGGCTTTAAATACAGAAACTAAAGTGGTACCTTGTGACCTGTGTGTGATGCTCACACGGGCGGACCGTTTATTTAAGCTGATCTTGTGCAAATGAGCAAAATAAAGACCATTAAGTCAATATTTGTTGACTGCTGTGGACACTGTATCGCTCTGCACGCCACTGAAGACGGAAGTATCACAGACATACAACAAATTAACATCTGGACCAAGAAAAGGAAGTTGGGAATGTGTGCATTGTGTGTGTGTGTGTGTGTGTGTGTGTGTGTGTGTTTCACCCATGTATAGGATGGTTGCCTGACCAGGGTCAACACCACCACCCTTATCTCTCACCTAAGAGCAATATCCCAAAAAAAAACATGGCGTTGATTTCATACATACTCAAATGAGTTAAGCCCCGCCCATTCACCTCCCCGAGACTAAACTCACGACGTGTGTGTGTGTGTGTGTGTGTGTGTGTGTGGGGGGGGGGGTTCACAACTGACACCTATCCATTCATCCATTATCTTCCGCTTCATCCTCTACTAGGGTTGTGTGTGTGTGTGTGTGGGGGGGGGTTCCCCATGCCCATCAGAGGGAGAACGTTTCGGAGAACGCTGAGCAGATACACCCAGGACAGGGGGGCCATCTATCATTGAACACACACTCACTCACACACACAACCTCTATATGGGGCAATTTGGAGAATTCATTTATCCATTAGCTTCTGCTTTATCCTCCTCTAGTGTCGCGGGGATGGGGGGGGGGGTTCCCCATGCCCATCCAGGGGAGAATGGCGCTGGGCAAATACACCCAGGACAGGACGCCAATCTATCACACACTCTATGTGGGGCGATTTGGAGAATTCAATTGACCTTGATCTATATTTTTTGGAGGAAACCCACGTGGAAAAGGGGAGTACATGGAAACTTTAAAATTCAAAGTAGTTTTTTTTTGTAGCAGACAGAGAGTTGAGTAACACCCTCCACCCCCCACCCCCCACCCCCTCACCCCCCACCTCTGTACTATGTAATGTAATCTGTTTAAAGAGTGAGAAATGTGCGAATGCAGAAACTCCAGTTTGCGGATCTTTTGGAGCAGCAGACTGATACCCAGCGCGGCCCCTGCGCGGCGCATTGCTGGCGTGGTTCGCATTGCTGTCGCGTCTTCAGGGACCGCGTTGCAAAACTCCGTGAAGGTGGAGAAACGAGATGAAACGGGTTCTCAGAGCTGCTAATTAAACAGAGTAATTAAAAACGAATAAAGACGATTAATAAACATGTTCTAAGGTGTGATGATGGATCATTTTATTTGATTTAGAGGAAACATTATGATGATGATGATGATGATGATGATGAGGATGAAGAGGATGTCACCTACAGAAGACTGATCCTCACTGAACGCCGTTTGCAGTGATTGTGCCGATAAAGGGTTAATAAAGCCAACCTTCTGTTCCATCTGGGTGGAGTTTCCATGTTCTCTCCGTGTCTGCGTGGGTTTACTCCGGGTTCTCTGGTTTCCTCCCACAGTCCAAAAACATGGATCAAGTTAATTGAATTCTCCAAATTGCCCCATATAGAGTGTGTGTGTGTGAGTGAGTGTGTGCCCAGCGATGGATTGGCGCCCTGTCCTGGGTCTATCTGCCCAGCGCCCGAGACGTTCTCCCCTGGATGGGCATGGGGAACCCCACCACGACCCTAATAGAGGATAAGCGGGAGATAATGAATGAATGAATGAATATATTAAATACATTATTAGTCCTTGGAAAAGGCTGCTGTTGAAATGTAAATCAGAAAGCTGTAAAAAAAATAATAAAACTTCAGAAATGGATGCCATTAATGTTTTTTTTTTTATTTTGAAATTCGATTTCGCGATAATTAACCCGTGTATTGTTTTAGGGTCTGTGGGACCCGTTCAAAAAAATGAAACGATTAATTATTGTACATTGGTATGTGCGGGAGCAGGGGGGGCGTTCCCCATGTCAATCCAGAGGAGAACGCGTTTTGGGCAGATACACCCAGGACAGGGCGCCAATCACACACACACACACACAGAACATGCAAACTCCACCCAAATCGGATTCGAACCTGGATCCCAGTGCTGTGCCACCCGTAAACAAAAAATCTGCTGAATAAATTATTTATCCATCCATTATCTTCCGCTTTATCCTCTATTAGGGTCGCGGTGGGGTTCCCCATGAACGTTTCGGGCACTGGGCAGATAGACCCAGGACAGGGCGCCAATCACTGGGCACACACTCACTCACACAAACACACTCTATATGGGGCAATTTTGTTATTAAATTAATAAAGGAAGTCACGATTGCAAAGAGCTATACTGGGGTTATAGTGTAATGAGGCATGGCATGGTGGTGCATACATACCCCACATAGCGTCTAACCATAACTTGGACGGCACTCGGATGGCACGTGACCCTTACAACACCAACCATACCACAGGGGGCACTATGCTGACTGCCATGTATGCACATAGATGTTTGTCTCCACCTTACATTAAATAAATATTCATTCATTCATTATCTCCCGCTTATCCTCTATTAGGGTTGCGGTGGGGTTCCCCATGCCCATCCAGGGGAGAACGTCTCGGGCGCTGGGCAGATAGACCCAGGACAGGGCGCCAATCTATCGCTGGGCACACACTCACTCACACAGACACACTCTATATGGGGCAATTTTTTGAGAATTCAATTAACTTGATCCATGTTTTTGGACTGTGGGAGGAAACCGGAGAACCCGGAGGAAACCCATGCAGACATGGGGAGAACATGGAAACTCCACCCAGATGGGGATTCGAACCGGGAATCCCTAGCGCTGAGAGGCGAACGTGCTAACCACTAAGCCACCGTGCCGCACATTAAATAAATAAAGAAACATAATTTTAAACACAGGACGGCACGGTGGCAGCGCTGGAGATCCAGGTTCGAATCTCGATCTGAGTGGAGTCTCCATGTTTTCCACATGTCCACTAGGCGTCCCCCAGTCAATTCTTGAATGGACAGCTAAATTGTCGCTATATAGTGTATAGTGTTCTTACTTATATGGGATATGGGAGGAGCCATATCTGCGAACCCCATCCGTATGGCTCCTGAAAACACTACAACATCCCAGCGCTGAGGCTCAGGATATCTAAGCTCATATATGATTCTCTGATGATCTCGACCCCCCCCCCCCCCTGCAGCCCGTGGTGGAGATTTGGGGCAGATACGGGGTTGATGTACAAATACAGCATTCTGTATGTTTACTGTAAATGATAAAGAGAAGCTGACAGATGATGTCATCGTCTGAAACATCCGGGTCCTTTTCGCCTCAGCACGCAGCCGAAAAACTCACTGAACCTGCGCGTGAGCGCCAGCGTGACCCGATAAGCATCGTCTTCAAGGAAGTATGCTTTAGAAAGGGAAATACGGCGATTATTTAATAGAACGTAAAATCATTAAGCATCGTTTTCTCTTTTATTCTCCTCACAGCATTGATATTGTACATGATCGTGAAGCGTCCTTGGGTTCTTAAAAGGCGCTATATAAATTCAACCTATTATTATTGTTATTAAAGGGCTTTATATTATTATTTTATTGTTTCTGTTCCACACTATCACATCAAAAAAAAAGGGTTGCTATGCAGGAGGCAGAACATTGTGCTCCGTATTGTTCGCCCTGCGCTTTATTTAGTATAAACCTTAATGTTACTTTGCTTTCACTTTTGCCTTTGTTTGTCTTTGAACCCGTTTCGTTCAGAATGTCATTCTTCAGAACCGAGCGTCTGTCCTCTTTGTCCTCGGTCATTGTTCCTCTGCAACAATGCCGCACTATGAACCTGTGTCCGAAGGTAATACCCAAAAACGACACCTCTTTATTATCAGCTACCGTCCACATATCAAAACCTTTCAGCTTTGTAAAGAACGTCGAGGGACAAGGCAACGGAACTGCGAGGAGGATCCCTTACCTCCCTGTGAAACACTATATGGACCACAGATTTGGGACACTCCCTCCAAATCGTGGAAACCGTCACCTCTGGTTAATGACATCATGAGGCTCGATGTGTGTTTGGGACGTCTGTATGCTTCCAGGCATCAACTGCCTGGTGGCTCCATCCTCAGATGATCAAAAACACCCACTGTTTTCTTCCAGCCCTTCATCGATAATGCTGCCACCATCACCATGGCAACCACAACCCAGGACAGAACCTGGATTCCTGTTGGTTTGTGGGCGTTGCAGCCGTTGGACTGGTCTAGTTTTTTTCAATTAACGAAATAGACACCTGATTTCGACGCAATCTGTACATGGGTGTCCTGCAGTGTTGATGCTGCCCCCCCCCCCCTCATTTAAGGATGATGAGTCCTTTACTGAGCCTTGATACTCACAAGCTTCCATCCATCCATTATCTTCTGCTTCATCCTCTATTAAGGTCGCAGGGGAGAACGTTTCGGGTGCTGGGCAGATACACCCAGAACAGGACGCCAATCTATCACTGGACACACACTCACTCACACAGACACACTTTATACGGGGCAATTTGGAGCATTCAATTGAACTTGATCCATGTTTTTGGACTGTGGGATGAAACCGGAGAACCTGGGGGACACCCACGCGGACACGGGGAGAACATGCAAACTGCACCCAGATTGGGATTCGAACCGGGAATCCCCAGCGCTGAGAGGAGAACATGCTAAACCACTCATCCACAGGGTTTTTTTTTTCCTAAAAATAACAACATAGGCGGCACGGTGGCTTAGTGTTTAGCACGTTCGCCTCTCAGCGCTAGGGATTCCTGGTTCCGGGGGGGGGGGGGGGGGGGGGGGGGGGGGGGGGGGGGGGGGGGGGGGGGGGGGGGGGGGGGGGGGGGGGGGGGGGGGGGGGGGGGGGGGGGGGGGGGGGGCCGGGTTCTCCGGTTTCCTCCCACAGTCCAAAAACATGGATCAAGTTAATTGAATTCTCAAAAATTGCCCCATATAGAGTGTGTCTGTGTGAGTGAGTGTGTGCCCAGCGATGGATTGGCGCCCTGTCCTGGGTGTATCTGCCCAGCGCCCGAGACGTTCTCCCCTGGATGGGCATGGGGAACCCCACCGCGACCCTAATAGAGGATAAGCGGGAGATAATGAATGAATGAATGAATGAATAACAACATAACAGAGAATTTTTTCTTGCCACTGTCACTTTGGCTTGCTCTGTGGGGGGAGCTCAGGCTCGGAACTTTACTATTGTAAAAAGCGCTATATAAATACAACAAATGGCTTCTGCTCCTCTGAACATCTAAACCCCAAAAAGGCTCCAAAACATCCTTCTTGTCCCGACCCCTCCGATAAACTTATCCGTTCCCCTCCTCCCTCATTCGCACCTCCATGTCCTCAGGCTTTCTGTTCTGTAAAAGTGAAACTCGTGCAGTACTCTTACAGCAACCTTTATTTACGTCTCCAGTTTTGAGAAGAATTGACCGAAATAAACTATAAACAGAGCCATGACTGGTTTTCATCAATATTTTGTGTTGATCTCTGACGATAGTCAGTCGCTCTGCTGACAGTCTAAACATTTCTGTGAGAAACGCTGGATTATAACCAACATAACCAGATAAGGTGAGGAGACCAGGGGTTTAAACAAAGTGTTAATGTCGGTAACCTGCTAACACACACACACACACACACACACACAATGTGTAGTATGTCACTTTTTTTTCCGATGAAAACTCTTAGCTCTTTAAATCAGCATTCCAATTCCACTCGAAGGTGTGTGAAGTGTGTTCCCAGACGTCCTTAAAAACGAAACCTAAACCGCAGCCGTACATTCCTCCATCACCCGCGTTGGACAAGCTACGGGCCCTCCCCAAAATGTTTGCGAGAAAAGAAAAAAAACACTGCCGTTCGACCGGGAGCCTGTAGAGCAGGAGCGTTCACATCGTTTGTCTCTGTGGACTTCCTGCTCCGCTGATCAGCCAAGCGCCAATCAATCCAAAATAAGCTTTTAATTACAAGCTGTTCGTTCTGTAATGAGAAAGACCAGGTCGGGATGAGGAGTCTGCATCAGGCGGCGTTTGTCGTTTGTCAAAGCAAACGCGTTAATGAATTAATGAGTTAATTCCGTCTCGTCTTCGATTGTGAGTTTAAATCAGTAAGCAACAGCTCCTCCCATGTTTCACTAAGTAAAATTCCAAAACATTGAGCATCACAGACTCGTGACACTCGTAACTTTTTTTGTCTTTCATAAGAAAATAATACAACGGCTGTAAAAATAACACATACCAGCTCCGTACGTCAGCTTGAATTCTGTCTGCCGACCCTCCTGACTAAGTACTCTGCAAGTTCTTATCCTTCTTGTTTATTATTCTTGCGATGTTTTGGTCAGCGTGTCAATCTGTCTGCTGCTTCTAAACCCAACTGGAATAAACGAATCGCACGGAGAGACAATCCACGACGTACAATCGTAAGTGGAGAGTGCGGTTCTGAAATGCAGACAGACATACCGCCGAGCCCCCTTGACTAAGTGCTATGTGGTTTCTTCCTCGTGACTCGCACTGTTCTGGTCGGTGGTGCTGAAGTCTGATGCTGCACTGTGTTTATTTGTGTCTGTCTCTTCGAACCTGCCGGGATAAGCCAGACGGACAGACATACAGTACAGACAAAAAAGACAGACAGTGTTTTTTTGCTGATGTACTATAAATATATTTAAGTATCAAGCGGTCAGCAGTGACAGCAAACAAACGAAACTTTTTACTTGAGTATAAAAAATTTTCTTGAATAATTGACCTAAACGAGTTAAATGGCAGGATGAGACTCATTATGTGGAAATGCCATCGAGGACATCCATTACAGTTTCAAAACATCACAGGAACCCCCGCAGTGCACGGTACCACAAATAAAAGACAACAATGTGCTCATTGTCTGCGCGTACTGTTTAAACTAGATCTCCGGCTGTACGTTGGTGTTTTGTTGAAAAGCTTGCAGGTTGGAGCTGATGATGTCACGGTTGTTGTCACAGCAGTCGTGGAACGTGCCGCAAGCCTCCATCCTCCATCGAGGTCAACCTGAAGAGAGGTATTTGGTCTAAAAGCTGTATAGCAGTATGAAACCAAAGATGTCGGAAAAGTAATTTTCTGTATGGACAAAAAGGACCGGGACACGTTCCCTTTACACCTACGAGCTTTTATAACGTCCTTTTTAATGATGGTCCTCTTTTGTTGTTGCCTGGCTGCTCAAGGAGGATGAGTCCCCCACTGAGCCTCGGTCCTCACAAGGTTTCTTCCTTAAAATAACAACATAACAGGGAGTTTTGTCTTGCCGCTGTTGCTTCGGCTTGCTGAGCTCCTCCATCTGCATGCGCCTGCATGGTGCCTCAGGTCAGCTGGAGGTACCAAGGTCCAAGCTTAAGCTCAGAGGGGACCAAGCCTTTTCGATTGTGGGTCCTAAGCTTTGGAACAACCCACCTCTATATATTAGACCGGCCTCTTCACTGTCCATTTTTAAATCTAGTCTTAAGACCCATTTTTGCTCTCTGGCTTTTAATACACCATGTTTGTTTTTTAGTGTTTACTTAAAATTTTATTGTTTATATTGTATTCTTGTTTCTAGGTTTTAAACACTGTACAGCACTTTGTTTTTAGTGGCTGTTGCTTTTAAAGTGCTTTACAAAGTTGAGTTGAGTTGAGACTATTGTAAAAAAGCGCTGTATAAATAAATAATAAATATATAAATCAACTTTTTGAATATCTGTGAAGGCTTTCTACAACATTTTGGACCATTGGTTTATCCTAAATGTGCTTGATAAGGCCTGTGTGCGGGTTTGTCCACTACAAACTCGCCCAACCATGTCGTCATGGAGCTTGTTTTGAACACTTGGGCACAGTGATGCTGGAGGAGATACATGGAAGCGTAGAGTTTTCCAAAACACATGGCAAGGTGCTTGATATTACACACCTGTGGAAAAAGGACTGAATGAAATACCTGTATTAAAAGATACAAGTGCTGTCCCAATACGTGTCCCAAACACAGTGTTGGCGCAACAGAACTGGAGTGTTCTTCAGAGTACCGCAGTGTCCCACCGGTCTCAGACCTCCACCAGGGTGGATGTGTATACTGGTATTTGGTCTAACAGCTTGCTGTATGGGACCGATGATGTCATAGTCGTTGTCTGAAAACTGATATATGACAGAAAGCAGTGTTGGTTCCCCGGCAATACTCAAGAGTCATGAAGATCATATTTCACAAGGCTCAGTCCTGGGTCTGATGACAAAAAGGTCGTCATGTCGTCACGAGCCTGTGCCCTTCGTCCCAAATATAACTCAAGAGTTTGACGTCGTTGAAGCATTAACTCTATTATTAGAAGCACTATTCTTTCCTTTGTTGTTTTAACTGCGAGGTGGAGCCGTAGGGTGGATGTGTGTGATAGAGCGTACAGTGTGTGGTGGACACTCCTGCAGCACTGTTGTGTCTGATCCACCGGTGCTCTGTGCAACCCCCTGGAATAAGTACTCGTCAGATTCTTCCAGGCAGCTGTAATCAGTGATGCTGAAGTCTAAATCTAAGTCTTTTATATATATCCATCCATCCATCCATTATCTTCTTCTTTATCCTCTACTAGGGTGGCGGGGGGGGGGGTTCCCCATGCCCATCCAGGGGAGAACGTCTCGGGCGCTGGGCAGATACACCCAAGGACAGGACGCCAATCTATCACTGGGCACACCCTCACTCACACAGACACAATTTGGAGAACTCAATTGACCTTGATCTATGTTTTTGGACTGTGGACACGGGGAGGACATGGAAACTCCACCCAGTTCGGGATTCGAACCAGGAATACCTAGCGCTGAGAGGAGAACATGCTACCAGTGCCACCCTCTATATATATATATATATATTCATTCATTCATTCATTATCTCCCGCTTATCCTCTATTAGGGTCGTGGTGGGGTTCCCCATGCCCATCCAGGGGAGAACGTCTCGGGCGCTGGGCAGATAGACCCAGGACAGGGCGCCAATCCATCGCTGAGCACTCACTCACTCACTCACACAGACACACTCTATATGGGGCAATTTTGAGAATTCAATTAACTTGATCCATGTTTTTGGACTGTGAGAGGAAACCGGAGAACCCGGAGGAAACCCACGCAGACACGAGGAGAACATGGAAACTCCACCCAGATGGGGATTTGAACCAGGAATCCCTAGCGCTGAGAGGCGAATGTGCTAAACACTAAGCCACCATGCCTATATATATATTATTATTATTATTATTATTTTTTTGTATACTTTATACCCATGTCTCACAACAAAATTTTGTCCGGCGTACACTAAGTGTATAATTTATGACAATAAAGGTCCAAGTCTAAGTCTAAAGCCATCACAGTCCAACTTCTCCTCAAGCTCCTGAATGGACACACCGAATAATGTCGCCGGCGCGGTTGGAATCTGCTGCAGTGATGTTTAATGAGTCATGAATGTTTCTTAATTTGGTTCGGTTGGAGATCACCACAGTGATGCCCTTTACAAACTTCACACGCAGGTTCGAGGTGTTACGGTAAAGAATAATTACCGGCCGACTTGTTAAAACCGGAATGCACTCGGAGCACTTTATAAATAACTCCCGGCATCATTACTGAATCGAATTCCAAGCTGCAGCACTCATAAGATATTTGTGGCCTCTCCGCCGGCCCTGAGGTCGACTAAACGTGGGGTGAGGCGTTGGGAACATCAGAACGTTTTAGGTTCCTTAAAGAAGCCTCCTAACCCTCATTGCTGTAATCATACCAAAACACAACCATCGAGCGTCTTTGGATGCAAGTTTCTGCAAAATACCGTTACGCCGGCCGGGACGCGGTGGCGCTGTAGAGTCGAGATGATTTAATAAAGTTTACCTTCAGCCGGATTGATCTTTTCAGTTGAAGCCAGACAGAGATGAACATCTGAAAGGCTTCGTCAGACGAGACGACGACGGCGTTGTTATTGTTCCATCACCCGAAGATTTTCAGAGAGGTGAGGCTGGGTCACTCCACCATGGGAACTGGAGCTGTGGAGCGTAGTGGAGGTGTTGAGTGTAGCAGGAGCATCATTCTGCCCTCAGAATGTTCACTGAGTTGTGCTCCATCCGTGCTGAAGATCCTTCAGGCTTGAACACCGACGTGCTTTACACGCGTCCACGTTCTGCGTCTGAAAACAAATCAAACCGGGTGTTTAGTCTGCATGGTCTGCAACGGCAGAAACAAAAACAAGAACCTCCAGCCCTCATCCTGTCAGCGCCGTCGCCTCTCGCCGTCGTTTCCCATCGCAACTCCTCTTCTTTAGATGCCTGAACACAGAACATTAGCAGAACGTTAGCAGAACCTTCAGCAGCTGCATCCATTAACTTCAAGTTCAAGTCATTTCTTTATAGCGCGCCTTTTTTAGTTTGCATGTCCTCCCCGTGTCCACCTGGGTTTCCTCCGGGTTCTCCGGTTTCCTCCCACAGTCCAAAAAACATGCATCAAGTCAATTGGAGTTTCCAAGTTGCCACATATAGAGTGTGTCTGTATGTCCAGCGATAGATTGCCCCCCTGTCCTGGGTGTATCTGCCCAGCGCCCGAACCCTTCTCCCCTGGATGGGCATCGGGAAGCCCCCCACACCGCGACCCTAGTAGGAGATAAAGCGGAAGATAATGGATGGATGGACATTGTCTCAAAGCAGCTTAGTTAAAAGCCTTTAAACCCCCAAGCCGGGCAAGCCGACGCGACAGCAGCAAGACAAAACTCCCTGTGATGTTGTTATTTTGAGGAAGAAACCTTGTGAGGACCGAGGCTCAGTGGGGGACCCATCAATGACCTTCTCCATGTCCCACTCACACAGGCCTTGGTTCTACCACCACCACGTTTCACAGGCTCTTATATTAAAACGCAGTATTTTCATTCATTTATTCATTATCTTCCGCTTTATCCTCTATTAGGGTCGTGGTGGGGTTCCCCATGCCCATCCAGGGGAGAACATCTAGGGCGCTGGGCAGATACACCCAGGACAGGACGCCAATCCATCGCTGGGCACACACTCACTCACACAGACACACTCTATATGGGGCAATTTGGAGAACTCAATTGACTTGATCCATGTTTTTGGACTGTGGGAGGAAACCGGAGAACCCGGAGGAAACCCGCACGGACACGGGGAGAACATGCAAACTCCACCCAGATGGGGATTCGAACCGGGAATCCCTAGCGCTGAGAGGCGAACATGCCAAACCATTAAATTAATGCCAAACGAGACAAACGTTTCCCATCAGATTCGGCGCCTCATCATAAGATTCCTAACGAGCTGCATGTTCAGCATGATGGTCATTACGCTGTAAGCCCGCCATGCGCACCACCGTCGGTCATCGTTCTCCTGATGATGGACTCATGAGCCGTATCATTAATTAATGTGTGAGAGACATCAGTGCCTTTGATGAGCTGAGGGATATCGTACCTTGCGGTTGTGGCGTCAGTGTGAAGGCTGTGGGTTCGAATCCTTTATTGCCCCCCGGGGGGCGGGGGGGGGGGCGCGGCTGACCCTCGATACCCGTAAGTCATTTAAAAAGCATGTGACCTGATGTGATGTAACGAAATCTTGCAGACGATTTCAAGCCTGGCTTGGGCGTTGTTGTTCAACCACTCCACTTCGTTTCATATTTCCTTCACTTATAAGCGCAATCTGTCCAATTAATGGCTAACGATGAGGGAAATCTAATGAATAAATAACAAGGCTGTGGATTATATCTGATGCTAAAAGGTAAATCCCTTGGAAACCTTCACCAGCACTGTTGCTGTTATTATTATTATTATTATTATTATTATTATTATTATTATTATTATTATTATAATACACACTGCAGGTAATACATTATATAACTAATCCGTCCTGGAAAAGCCATCTTAATTTATTACGACGGGCTGTTTGCCAAAAACAAAAAGAAATGAAGTCAGACTGGATTTGTTTTTCAATTTTAATCAAGGCGACGAACTTTACCTGTTATTAACAACGAAAAAAGGGCTTGGCTATGACATTCTGACTCTGATGCCAAGCTAAGGTTGCAGTTGCGAGGCTCAGGTTACCTTCGGTCAGTCCCCTGTCTCCTTAAACCCCCATGATGCTGACCACGTGGTGGAGTACCGACTTGCCTGATATCTGCCATCTGGACACGCTTGGATTCAGACGCATGCAGGTGAACGAGGTCCGTCTCACCAGAGCTGGAAATCTCGTCTTCATCGATGGACCTAGGACCCAGGAAGACGTGCCTCGCTTTGAGAAGAGCATGTGATCTTTCCCGTAAACGCATCGTACGTATACGGCTGTATGAAGCCAAACCCCGAGGGAGCAGTTTAAGGTTATTTAACATCAAACACACTGAATTTACATTATATTTACATTTACATTCAGATTAACAGATGGGCGGCACGGTGGCTTAGTGGTTTGGCATGTTCTCCTCTCAGCGCTGGGGATTCCCGGTTCGAATCCCCATCTGGGTGGAGTTTCCATGTCCTCCCCGTGTCCGCCTGGGTTTCCTCCGGGTTCTCCGGTTTGCTCCCACAGTCCTAACACATGGATCAAGGGCAATTGATCTGGATGTATCTGCCCAGCACCCAAAACGTTCTCCCCTGGATGGGCATGGGGAACCACCCCCCCCCAATAGGGGACAAAGCTGAAGATAATGCATGGATGGACTTATAAATGAGAGATCACCACAAGTCCGTAGTCCTGCACCCCCCCTTTGTTTTATTTTTTTTATATATCAGTTGTTTGTGAAAGAAATGTGTTTTCAGATGTTTCTTAAAGATGCCAAGTGACTCCGCCTTACGGACAGAGTTGGGAAGATGGTTCCACCATCTTGCAGTGGTGAACGCAACGGAGTGAGGGACACTCATCACTAGAACGTAGCCTCCATGAGACCTGGAGAAATGAGAAGACATTTTTTATCTCGAGCCACTTGACCTGGACCCCATGGCACGATTGGATCCCTGATTTCAGTCACAGTGACTTAACCGAATATGTCAAGCACGCAAGTCCTCGCTGAAAATGTCCTCATGCTGAACAGACTAAGGAACGTCCTCTGCAGTGTTAATCAGCCCTGATCAAGACCTGAGCGGTGCCTCGTTTTTATTTCTCATCAGACCTCAGACTGGTTGGACTCGGTGTTTGCCATCAGAATGAAACCTTTCGTCCTGGTGGCGGCTGTCCGTCTGGATTTGAGCGTCTTATGTTTGGAACGTTTGAATGATTGGCAGCACGCTGGCTTAGTGGTTGGCATGTTCTCCTCTCAGCGTTCGAATCCCAATCTGGTTCGAGTTTCCATGTCCTCCCCGTGTCCGCCTGGGTTTCCTCCTGGTTCTCCGGTTTCCTCCCACAGTCCAAAAACATGGATTCAAAGTCAATTGAATTCTCCAAGTTGCCCCATACAGAGTGTGTGTTCAGTGATAGATTGGTGTCCTGTCCTGGGTCTATCTGCCCAGCGCCCGAAACGTTCTCCCCTGGATGGGCATGGGGAACCCACCCTGCGACCCTAGTGGAGGATAAAGTGGAAGATGACGGATGGATGTGAATGAATGATTGATTCCAGGCGTTAAAAATGAATGAGAACGTTAATAATTGATGAGGTCTTCTTTCCGAGGGCGTCACCGTAATTTCCCCCTTTGTAACTCATTTGCTCAACGTTTAAACACGGTGCTGTTCACAGAATGCCATTTTTCTTTGCAAACCTTTGCTAACCAGAACCTCCGTTCAACTCGTACGCAAATCGAACCAGAAGAACCAGAAAGCTTCTCGCTTCATCATAACCCCCGAGGAATGCGATGGCTCCTGTTCCAGGTGTCACAACAACACCTCGCTCATCTTCGTAAGCCCTGTGACCGGACGAGTTCCACCTTCACGGTTTCTTTAAGAGAAACGCATGTGACGGCTGTCGGTTTAAATAAACACGCCGTGAGCGTGGCACTCAACACGAAGTCATTCAGAAGCGTCAGGCGTTCATTCGTTCGGCGATAAGAACTCTGAGAGCTCTGCGTTTTATAAGTAAATCGCAGCATCATGTTAGCGGTGTAGCGGTGTCCACGTGGGTTCCCTCCGGGTTCTCTGGTTTCCTACCACACTCCAAAAACATGGATTCAATGTGAATTGAATGCTCTTAATTGCCCCTATATTGTGTGTGTGTCTGTGAGAGAGGGTGTGCCCAGTGATAGATTGGCGCCCCCCCCCCTGACCCTAGTCTAGGTTTAATTAGAAGATAATGAATGGATGGATAAATGTTAATGACTTCAATAACAAAGGCATGATAGGTGGCCCGGTGGTGGTGGTGCGGCGATCACAGGTCCTCTGTGTGGAGTCTGCATGTCCTCCCTGTACCTGCTTTCTTACCACATCTAAAGACATGCAGATAGATAACTTAGAGGTAATTCCTGGACATTAACGTGGCAGGAATCATTAGAATGCTGGGCTGTTCTTTAAACACTCACTGTACACTCTATTACACACCTCCACCTCACCGCTCCACCTTGTAGATGCAGATTTAGAGACAGCGGTCACCCGTTGCTGCATCGAATGTGTTATTCGTCCTGTAATCCTTCGGTATTGATTATAGGATGATGGTGGATGGACATGGAGCTTTAGAACACTGTAGATCTTTTGATCCAGTGTGCAAGTTACGAACTCTGGATACAACCATCAGGTTTCCTCCACCTTCCCACACCCAGGAACCTTCCTGTAATCTACTGGACGGGGCACAAAAAGCCATCCCTTTTTGTTTATAAGATGTTTGGTTTCTTGTTTCTTGTGAGTTTTATGTCATTTACTGGATTTAAATGAGGAGATGGCAGAAAATCTTTGGAAAAAAGTGTCTTGTTTTGGATTTGAATAGATTTCTACGTAAGACAGAAATCTTTTTTCATATTTTTGGAAAATCTGAACAAGATAAACCATTTGTACTTGATTTGTGTTCATCTTTCTTATTTTTTTTTTTTTTTGACGTATATTTTTTTGCAGTGAGGAAATGTTGATAATAAATAAATGTCGATGAGTTTCAGCTGATGTGTGTATAAGTCTGGAGAATGTAGAGTATATATTTATATATAAACCCAGAGCCAGTCCTTAATTAACTCACTTAATTACTTAATTAAACCCTTACAACACTGCCTCAGTGATGTCACTGGTGCCATGTGTCAGCAAAATATTATTCTTTGGTCTTCATTTCCTCCATTCTCCTGAGCAGAGAAGAACCTGTAATGGAACAAAAAGCCCAAACCAGAAACAAGGCATTCCAGTGCGTTTGGTCGGAACGTGGAGCGAAGGTTCTATAGAGTTCCTGTCTGTCCAGTTTGGATGGAACTGTTTGTATAAAGGGCAAAACAATGGGCGGCTGCTGAAACGTGTGTGGCTCCGAATGCCGGCGCTCCATCGCTGCACGCTGATCACGTATCTGAAATCTCAAGAATGATCAGCATGAATACAGCTGATTAGAATCTGCGGCCGTTGTGCTCGGCTCCACCGAGAGCGCGAGGCCTGGGGACTCCATCACGAGGAAGTTACGAACAACGTTACGAACAACATGTCTGAGATAACTAAAACTATTCCGGTGTTTTACCGTGAAAGCCCCGTCCGGTGAATTAATTTCATATTAATTAAAAAAAAACAACATACATCTGAATCGGATTTCATGATCAAAGCAGTCTGATTACTTTATCTCCTGAACAATGACGTTCCTCATTATTTATTCATGATCGAGTGTTTCTGTAATCAGTATCAGTATCGATCGGTTAGTGTGCCACATGAAGCTTCAGTGAGGGGCTCATGCCGTCTGCACTGTTTATTCATTCATCCATCCATTATCTCCTGCTTTATCCTCTATTAGGGTCGTGGTGGGGTTCCCCATGCCCATCCAGGGGAGAACGTCTCGGGCGCTGGGCAGATACAACCAGAACAGGGCACCAAGCTATCAGTGGACACACACTCACTCACACAGACACACTCTATATGGGGCAATTTGGAGAACTCTATTGACTTGATCCATGTTTTTGGACTGTGGGAGAAAACCAGAGAACCCTGAGGAAACCCACGCGGACACGGGGAGGACATGGAAACTCCAACCAGATGGGGATTCGAATCGGGAATCCCTAGCGCTGAGAGGAGAACGTGCTAAACCACTAAGCCACTGTGCCGCCCTCATTCATTATCTTCAGCCTTATCCTATATTAGGGTTGCGGGGGGGTTCCCCATGCCCATCCAGGGGAGAACGTCTCGGGCGCTGGGCAGATACACCCAGGACAGGACGCCAAGCTATCGCTGGGCACACACTCACTCACACACACACACACACCATATGGGGCAATTTGGAGAACTCAATTGACTTGATCCATGTTTTTGGACTGTGGGAGGAAACCAGAGAACCCTGTGGAAACCCACGCGGACACGGGGAGGACATGGAAACTCCAACCAGATGGGGATTCGAACCGGGAATCCCTAGCGCTGAGAGGCGAACGTGCCAACCACTAAGCCACTGTGCCGCCATGCACTGTTTAAAAAGATTTATTTGTTATTTCATGATTAAACCGCAGCGATCAGCTTTAATTAGCGATAAAGACGAGAAAGATTTCATTGACACGTTAATCTGCTTCACTTCACACACTATTAACCAATTCACGTTAGTTCAATTAGGCAGTTTTACTTCATACTAATCAAATCAAATCAGGTTTATTAGTCACATGCCTCGTTATACACGGTCCAGCCAGCAGCGAAAGTCTTTTCTGACCTCTGCACAAAAGGATACGTAAAATAAAGTCAAATAAAATATGTATTTACAATTTACAATGAAAGTCTAAAAAAGAGAAACTGGCACTGTAAACAGATAGAAACTAAAAAGCGTTTTATAAGTTATAACTAAAGTTATAATTAAAGTAATAATTAATGACCCATGGAAACCAAACGCCAAGAAATCCAGTGCCCTGTGACGAAAATGATACCGAGGTGTGGAATGGTTAACCGCTGAAACCGGATGGGTCTAAATTACTCAGGATTTTTTGTAAAGTGACCGAAAACCCGTTTTTCAAACTCATGCGTTCACACTGGTTCCGTTCAGCCGACGTGTGAAGTGCACTGTGGGTACAGAGGGTAATGGTGTCGGCGTGCGCACACTCGACGCGCACCACCATCTTGGTTGCGATGTGGAAAAGTTCATTCAGAAAAGATCTTTTTTTTTTTTTTTTTTTTTTAAAGAACTACAAAATTTTTGTGGAACGCATATTTTACAATCACAGACAGAATTCTGTAGTGAGCTTACAGAACCGGTGCAGAAATGGGCGTGAGGCGTGAAAGAAGCTCTCAGATGTGTGCTTTGTCATTTCCTGTTCTGACAACATTGCTCAGGACAACGTGACATAAAGCGAAGCCAATTATCGCAATTAAAAATTAAAATTGTAGACATTAAATAATGAATAATGTTCCAACTTTCAGTTTTAACTGATATTTCAAACAATGGGCCAAACAAAAAAATTTTTTTTCATAAATTCTAGCAGAATGGTGTGAAATTTAGACACTCGTTAGAAACCAATTTATGAAATACCAAAGAAATAAAAACTCACTCCTCAGCTGCAACAAAGAACAAAATAATGGCACATTATGCACCATGTTCTTTAATAAAAAAAATTTCTAGCTTACTTCCATCTCTGTGTCTGCAGTGAAACTGGCAGGTCGTACGTAACGACAGAAGGTAAAATTAAACGACCAGATACGTTTATTTAGAGCTTTTTCGGAAAGCTGCTTTACACTGTTTTAAACCGAAAACCTTAAAGATCCCTAAAAAATGTCCAAACGTTCTCATTCCTTTTAATAAACACTAGAGAACACAGTGTATGTACAGACTGTGCTTTTACTTCACTGTCCATTTTTCCAAAAAATCATATAAACTCATTGGGTTCTGTTACAGAAACCAATCAGGAGGCAGCATCTGGGAATTCCACCTTTAAACTGAATATTTTATTAGAATTAAAAACCCAACACACAGATTTTGATGGTCTTTAGTCATTTGGCTGGAATCTCTTCATTCAGATGCAGAATTCGCTCTCGTCCGTTCTGTTGGAACCAGTTTGGAGTGAAACCTGAATGTCTTCTTGATTTTTTTTCCTGATAAGCTTAATTTCTTTTATTTCTTGCTGTCACTCTTGCTGAACAACACAGTTCATCCTGACCATTTCATCCTAATGATTAATCACTTAATCGAGATCAATGAAGGGCTTTTGCATGGAAATAGAGAACATTCTGCCTGTAAAAGTTGAGAAATCCACTTCATCTTTAAACCTGAACTTCAACAACTGGCCCTGTTTCTCCATTATGTAAATGATCCCGCTGACACACCCCCGGCTCTTAAAAGGACTCAGGCGCCATCACATCCTCACACAATAAGAGTCACCACCAAAGAGGATCTTTTACCCTTCAGTCACAGGTAAACACAAAGGTTCTGTATTCTCATTATGGGTTCTGGGAACAGCGGCAGAGAAAAAACTCATTTCAAAAGTAAGTTATAATACAATCAGGGAAAAAAACCAATGATAATCAGTGCTAAAAGTTATTAGACATGAAATGTATAGCGTAACTCTTATATTATTTGTTCATATTGTCTAGTATGTGTATTTCTTTGTGTGTCACTTACTTCATATATCCTTTATATTAAATATATATATTTTTATGTCAGTTCTGCCAGTTTTTTTATTTTAGGTTGTAGTTTTTTTTTACATTTTCCCCCTAAATCCATCAATAGACCTTTTAATCTTATAGATATCGGTTTACAGGTCAGGTTTAAGGTTTTTCTCTGATGATTAAATAATGGTCAGTTGTTTGTTCGCTGGACGGCGTTCGGTTGTCTACTTCTCACTTCTCACTTAACCTGGAGTTAATCTGAACAAACATTTGCGTAAGACTTTTGTTCCATATGTTTTCCCACTGAATCAGTGGAACTCGCCTGAAGCAACTCTTTTTCCGCAAAAGGACTGAACGAGTTTTAAAGATTTTTTTTTACTTGAGAAAGATTTTAAATAAAATGACTTTAAAGTTAAAGATGCTTTTTGGATCATGAAGGAAATGACAGCAATGACAGCATCCAATAGCTGACATACAGATTGTAGAGAACATAGAGAAAAAAACATCGTAATAAAGCAACAACAATGCCAAAGTGCAGGATGCTATAATACATAGTGCTACATAAAATATCCTCTCTGCAGGTCTATAGAATCAAGTACGTAGTAGTTTCGACTGTCGTAAGTCTATGGGAACATTTTTTATCACTGCCGAAATCCTTAAAGTGACTAGATGTCAGAAATAAAATAAATACCGTATTAATATTTTTTAAAAGGTTTGTATATGCAGAAGGAGTAAATGTGATGGGATAGGTCCGTGTGTTTGTATTAATTGCATGTGTGTATACTGTGTTCATTTAGACATGGAGACCCGACTGATAGTAGCTGTTGTGTTTGCCTTCGCCGCCTGTTGTGTCGACGCCCAGGTGCAAATACCGACGGCACTCGGGGCGGTAAGAACCTGTTTAATGTCCCTCGGCTAAAGGAGCCCGGCAGCTGGTTGTCGTCGGGAGACGCGGAGTTCACATTGTGACGCTTCTCTAATTTCAGGGCACCGTCACCCTCACCGGCTGCAACAGCACCAAGCTGTGCATGTCCTACAACGCCACCTGTGACCCCGCCGGAACCTCACCCTGCTTCTTCAGCTCCGTGCAGGTGACCAATCAGACCCTGACGGTGGCCCTCAGCGGCTCAACGACCGGCTTCGTCGGCCTGGGCATCAACATCACCAGCCCAGCTCAGGTGACCACCGGCATCACAAACGCATAAACTCATCAGTTCATGTTGACACCAAAGTGGTGGCGCCATTAAGCGATTTCTAATTAAATAATAATAATAAAATAGACAAGCCTCATTTTAATCGTGAGTTTATTTAATTGCCGCCTGGTTTTGGTGGAATTTGCAGAATGTCTTCCAGTTGAACCTTTAATCTTCCTTTTGTTGATTCTTATCTTCATGATGAACCAGTCTGACGGGGGTGGATCTCTAAATAATGGCCGGTTTTGTGTTGCTAAAGTAACCGGTCCTTCAGGTTAATCTTTAAACGAATGTGATAGAGATAAAGTACATTTTTGTTGTTTTTTTTTCCCCTCAAGGGTGAATAATGAGATATGAAAAATGTTTTAATTTAATATTTGTGTTAGAAACTTGAGGAAATGACTTATTACCACATAACAGTAATGAAGCCAGAAGTGACGCCTCAGCCGCTATGATACGGAAATCTTAGGTTGTGATGTCATAGTGTATTGAGTTGGCTATGTTGATATTCGGCAGTTTTGGGTTTAAACCGTCAACAGTTTTTGAAATCTCCTTCATCAGGTTCTGTGATATATAAATATGTTAATTATGCGGCGGTTTTATGAGTCCGAATGCTAATGTTGCTACATGTAGCTTTATTGTTGAACAGTGACTGACGTTACTCTTTGAATACCTCGGTGTTCACCTCATCCTTAAAAACGCAGGACAAACCTCAAAGCGATATGACCCCCCTAGCCACAAACTGTCCACAAACCGTGTATGACGTACAGTGGAAAACGTCATGCAAACCCTACAGCACAAAGTGTAGCACATGGCTTGACAAGTGACTAAGGGTCAACCACCTACATGACGGTACCGTTCCAGGAAGAACGTAGGTAGGGCAAAACCTAGGACACGGCCTCAGAAATCCTGTAGGCATGTATTTACCAAACATTCGTGGAAGGTCATTGTAGGTACCATAGAAGATCCATTATTTTTCATGTGTCCTCAACAAACGTTGGAAGGTTGTTATGTTCTCGCAGTTGTATTGCTCAAAGTTTAATAACCCCCAGCCCCTCGTCATACAGAAACGAGTGTCCTGGTGGTAGCAGGATGACTTGGTGTACCTGGCTTAACCCGAGAGGGCTCCATTCTCTGATTCTTCCGTCTATAGCTTCCACTGTAGGTTCAGGGAAGTCTGTCTACAACATTTTGTGTCTTTGTGGGGATTTTGTCTGTTATTTTTTTAAGGTCAGGCATGTTTTTTGTGGGCCAGTGAGGTTCCTCTACACCAAAATCAAGCTCTCTGTTTCTTTGCAATGCCCGGAAACGCCACTAGTGGTCAGAACTGCACATTAGTTCATTGTCTGTAATGAAATATTAAAATAATTCAGTTTGTTTAGGACAGATTTGGGAAATTTTGGAAAAAGCTGATGTTCATATTCAGGGGACTAATTTTCTCGGCGTGTTTTTAATTTTTTCAATCGGTTCAGAATGACGTCATCATGCTTGCCTGTGGCAACAACAACTTCACCAACAGCAGCTTCTTTGTGACTGCTCTCTACAATGTGAACAACATAACACCAGCAAACATGGTAAGACTTTTTATAATCCCAATTCTTTGAAACTCCTTTCACACCTATACCGTTTCCTATATGTTTCTGGGACCTGGTACTGAGAGATCTTCACCTTATCCTTTGCAGTCCACTGTATCCGGTGTTCAAGTCTTAGTTAATGCAAGCCAAGGCCGGATTCAGTGTACCTTCAACGTCACCTCCAACCTTACGATCAACTACAGCAATGGAACTAACACGACCTTCAATCTTACCATGGCGAACAGCACCATCCTGACCATTTACAATGGAACCACCAATGGTGAGCGCTCACCTGAAACAGCTGCACTGTATTAGCTTTGTAATGATGAGATTATCGCTGACTTCAATCTGTTCTACCGTATAGTTACTGATTAGGTTCAATTTTAACAGATTAAAGAAAAGATTGAACTTAAATTATAGAAAAATACCCGTATCCTGGACTTTTAACAAAACCATATCCTCCTTACAGGAACAACTCTGGGGAATGTTACCACAGTGTACACCTCGAATTCAACCGTGAACCTGATTCTTCCAGCCACCATCAGCACCAGTCAAGTAATACAACCATGTCGTCTTCATTGTCTTGCCATTTTACATTTTTTAAAATTGATATTGCTGTTGATGCTTACACATTGTATTGGTGATCAACGGGAGGCTCACCGGCGCTTTTGTTTTTTCCTAGCTTCCGGTGAACATCACTCGCGCCGGATGCAACAACACCAACAGCATGTTGTGTTTCTCGAGCGATTCCAACTGCGATCCCTCTGGAAACACCACCTGCTTTTTCGGCTCGGCTCAGTATAGCAATCAAATCCTAATGCTTCAACTCAGTGGACAATCGACAGGATACGTCGCCATGGGAATCATCATCGGAAACCAAACCCAGGTAAACAGGATGATGAGAACTTTGAATCAAAGTATCCCAACTTGAGGGTTTAGGAGCCTAACATAAGCTAATGAGCGTCCCGTTGACATATTTACTCACCGTGTGGTTTATTCTAACTTCTCCTTTCAGAACACCTCTTATGTGTTCGTCTGCGGCCAGAACACCACGAGTAACAGCAGCTTCTTCCAGACAGCCGTTATCAATGGCACCAACCTGAACGCAACCAACACAGTAAGTCTGTCCTTTGCAGATGCATTTATCTTAAGCAGCCTACAAGGTTCAGAGTCCAAAATACAAGGTCAGCCATTATATATAGGAGGGTACAGGTCATACACAAGGGCCCAGATTGATGCCCACTAGAAAGCCAAGGTGCCAGGTGTATATCTATTTCCTATAGACCTATAGGTTCAGTATTTATTAAGATATTTTCTGTTGAAGGTGTTTTTTAGTCCATTGTCGCTACTTCTTATGTATTTGCACTAACAGAGTTGCATTTCGTCTGTTCTCTATTTCAGTTTACTGTGTCTAGCTATCAAAGTGTAGTCAATGCCAACCGGAGTCTTGTTCAGTGTGTCTTCAACATCACTCTTGATTCGATCATCACTGGCATGTTGGGTTCAATCAACTCCTCCATTCTGAACATCAACAGCACCACCCTGACCATCATGAATGGAACCACTTCCAACGGTGAGCCTATATTTTATAAAGTGTATAAAACCCTGGACATTTCATTCACGTCCTGATCTTTGTCCTCAATAAAATGTTTTGCAGTTTTATCTGAACCATAGCAACAGACATAGGGCTTTAATGAAATAAATATTACTTTCTCATAGGAACACAACTGGGAGCTTACAGCACACAGTATCTCAAGACATTCAGCGTCCCCCCACCAACACCTCTGCCTCCAAACCCGGTATGTACAGTGCCTCTGATGTATTTAAGCCTTATTCCTGTTGTTGCTATCAAATCCGAATTAAGGAATGAGCAAACGTGCCCATAAACATCATATGGCCGGACAGTTTACCAACTAGTTTCCATCTCTGGTTTCAGCTCAACTTCTCCAGCGGCACATGTGACGTCAACAAAGTGTGTTACTCGAAAGCAACCAACTGCAATCCCTCTGTGAACTCCTCCTGCTATTTCAGCTCATTCCAACTGAACAACCAAACCATGACCATCGAGCTCAGCGGACAGACCACCGGATACATCGCCCTGGCTCTCACCACCACCAACCAATCCCAGGTTGGTTTTTCTTATTAGAATCTAATTTGAGAAGCTGTGGTGGAGAGGAACTGTTTGGTGGGGGGTTGGGGGGGTTAGGGGAAGCAGTTAACAAAGGAGCCACTCAGCCGCTTAACCATGACGAAAAGTAATGTTGAGAATTGTCTAACATCGGATCATTTTGTAGAAGTTATTATTCAAGGCGGCGTAACATATGTCGACACCATGGTAACATTTCTTAAAGGGGAAACGTTTAAAGGGAAACATTAAAGGGGAAATGTTATGGTAGTTGAAAATGGTCACCGTATGAAACCAAGATCATTTTCTCCTTCTCTAAAAAGGTTTTCCTCAGAAACTTTAGTTTGTTACCGTGACCAATGGTGGTGCATTTACAATGATTGCTCAAATGTTGTGTTATGAGTTTAAGAGTTGAGCCAGCTTTAAAGCTGATGTTCTGATCAGAACCTTTAAAAAAAAAGATGAGCTGGAGAAAAGAATACATTTTTTTTTTTATTTCTTCACAGCCTTCAGCTGTTTTCGTCTGTGGCCTGAACATCACGAATAACGGCAGCTTCTTCCAAACGGCTACAATTAATGGCGGAAACTTGACTTCAGTCAACATGGTAAGGCAACGATTTTAAGGACTAATTAACGTCTAAGAAAATCTCTGCTAATAAAATTTTATAATTAAAAAAAAAATTTGGTATGAACTACTGGAGTCTCACTTTTTTTAATCTTCCCCAGTCCACTGTCGTTCAAAATACAGTGAACGCAAGCCAGGGCTATGTGCAGTGTGTCTTCAACGTCTCGACAAATCTCACAGTCACCAACAATGGAACAAACACCGTGTACAATTTGACGATGGTGAACAGTACCATCCTGGCCATCCTGACTGGAACCACCAACGGTAAGCCTTTGCAAGTGTAGCCTGAAGTTCTCGCTGTCTTAAACCCCAATTAGAGCAACCTCATCTGGCGAATGTAACGTTGATCCACAGATGATGTTCACGTGCTAGATTAATCAATGTTGTATGATATACAGTATAACATATGAGATGACTTTAAGCAAGAAGAAGGGCGGGGCCATGGCTTTAATAAAGAATATCTATGTTCTACTCACAGGAACAACCCTGGGACCTTTCAGCACTGTGTATAACTCAACCACAACAGTCAACCTTGTTAACACCACAACCAGTGTACCTACCGTAAGTATTGTTCAGGTCCCGTAGAATCCTTATTTACATTTTGGATGCGTCGTATGAACCAAATACAGATGTCCAAACTTGTTTACCAATGATCTCTTGTTCTTTCTCTTCTTTAGTCATCTCTCACCATCAACAGAGTAAATTGTGGCAGCAAAAAGTTGTGTATAGGCAGCGGAAAAACACAATGTGATCCTTCAACGGACTCCAACTGCTTTTTCAGCTCCATTCAAAGCAACAACAGCTACTACTACTTCGAGCTCTGTGGTCGCTCTAATGGATATGTGGCTCTGGGTCTCGCTAATCAGGTAAGAAAGCTCATCACAATCAGGCCGTATCGCAAAATTAAACGACGTGTCCAAAGAATCATGAGGTATTTTTGTTTTTTTTTTAGACGACCAACACACTGTTCGTCTGTGGCAACAACCAAACCACTGGCTTCTTTTTCCGGCCTTACTTGTTCAACAGCTCAGGCTTGACTGCTGCTAACGTGGTGAGTCCTGCACTTCATCTAGTGACTTATGTCTAAAGTACATTTCTGCTGGGTCAAAAGTATTGGGACATACTTTTAATTAATCATTAAATCCAATGAGTTGTAATATTATGGATGAGTGAAATCAAGGAGGCGGCACGGTGGCTTAGTGGTTTAGCACGTTCGCCTCTCAGCACTAGGGATTCCCGGTTCGAATCCCCATCTGGGTGGAGTTTCCATGTTCTCCCCGTGTCTGCGTGGGTTTCCTCCGGGTTCTCCGGTTTCCTCCCACAGTCCAAAAACATGGATGGTCAATTGAATTCTCAAAATTGCCCCATATAGAGTGTGTCTGTGTGAGTGAGTGTGTGCCCAGCGATGGATTGGCGCCCTGTCCTGGGTCTATCTGCCCAGCGCCCGAGATGTTCTCCCCTGGATGGGCATGGGGAACCCCCCCCGCAACCCTGATAGAGAATGAATGAATGAAATCAAGAAACGAGTGCGTACGGCAAGTTCTGAAATGAAATGTGGAAGAACTTGATTGGCTTGCACACAGTTCTAACCTTAACCCCGTCCAACAGAATAATCTAGAACAGGTCGTCCGATATTTAGGTCTAACAGCAATCTTCGATTTGTTTTATTTCATTAGGGCTGTCATTAAAGGCGCCCGTAGGTGTGATGCATAGTTGTCCTTGTCCTATTGTCCGTATACAGTAGTGAATATGAAGGGCTGGACTGATGATCTATTTGTTTCTTTCAGACCTCTGTCTACAGCTCTCAGGGCGTAATAAAGGGAAATTCTATTTTGTGCGTATTCAACATCAGCAGCAATTTCAGCGTCTCACCGTTACGAGCAAATGATCCCTCCTTCAACCTCACGATCGCCAATGGAACCGTCAATGGTAAGCTTCTGGTCTGACTAGCTACACTTATATACTTAAAAGCTATGAGAACGTTGATTTCATTGTCTAGCGTCGTCACTGGTACAGAACCTCAGTAATACTTCACTGCAAACTGGCTCCAGTGGGGCATGTTTATATCGAAACATTAGTGCGAGAGGAACCCATCAAACAATTAAATAGGCAAATGAATGGTAATGGAGCGGTTTATTGATAATGATAAGATAAATGAACACTTAAGGTCATGCGTTATCTCAATCAACATTACGGCTGTGCATTTATTTGCAATAACAAACGCCTTAGGCGGCACGGTGGCTTAGTGGTTTAGCACGTTCGCCTCTCAGCGCTAGGGATTCCCGGTTCGAATCCCTATCTGGGTGGAGTTTCCATGTTCTCCCCGTGTCTGCGTGGGTTTCCTCCGGGTTCTCCGGTTTCCTCCGTGGGTTTCCTCCGGGTTCTCCGGTTTCCTCCCACAGTCCAAAAACATGGATCAAGTTAATTGAATTCTCAAAATTGCCCCCTATAGTGTGACTGTGTGAGTGAGTGTGTGCCCAGCGATGGATTGGCGCCCTGTCCTGGGTCTATCTGCCCAGCGCCCGAGACGTTCTCCCCTGGATGGGCATGGGGAACCCCACCACAACCCTAATAGAGGATAAGCGGAAGATAATGAATGAATGAATGAATGAAAAAACAAACGCCCTCGTGTGTCTTATTTAGCACAGGAAAATGATTCCCGTTGGTATCCTTGGTGATTTTCTTTCTATATTCAGTGTACACCAGCTTCACTTCAGCTTTTTTAATAACTGCTAATGATTTTTTCCTTCATTTCCACAGGACCAATAATTGGAACACCAGCTGTTATGATCGCATCAAAAGGAGCGGTAAACATCAGCGACTTTGCCGCCAATGTCAGCGTCATAGACAACACCAGCGGCGTGGACTCGCTGATGCACCTCACTCAGGGTAACGACAGCAGCAGTTAACATACAATTTTCCTAAAAGGCACACAATTAAAGCCAAACTTTCTTCGCTTTAAACAACCAATCATTCATTTATTATCTACACTGTTTTGTTTCCACTCAATGAATAATTCACCAAACGGACATAATTTGTAGTTTTACAGTTACAGACTGTAGTCCATCTAGTTTCTATAGACTTTGTTAGTCTCCTGAGCTGATAGAAAGAACAACGAGTGCCGAAAAAAGAAGGTGGAGCTAATAGGGTGCCCATTATTTAATAGAAATGATCAACTGAGTAGGGCGACACGGTGGCTTAGTGGTTTAGCACGTTCTCCTCTCAGCGCTGGGGATTCCCGGTTCGAATCCCCATCAGGGTGGAGTTTGCATGTTCTCCCCGTGTCCGCGTGGGTTTCCTCCCACAGTCCAAAAAACATGGATCAAGTCAATTGAATTCTCCAAATTGCCCCATATAGAGTGTGTCTAGGTGAGTGAATGTGTGTCTAGTGATAGATTGCCCCCCTGTCCTGGGTGTATCTGCCCAGCGCCCGAGACATTCTCCCTTGGATGGGCATGGGAAACACCCCCACCCCCCCCGCGACCCTAATAGAGGGTAAAGCAGAAGATAATGGATGGATAAACCGATTGATAACATTTCCTCTCTCTCTCTCTCTCTCTCTCTCTCTCAGTGCTGGCTGTGCTGCTCGGCGCAATGACTCTTCACTTCCTGTAAAGACCAGACGTGCCTAAATACCCACAATGCTCAGGGTGAATATGAAGTATGAATTCATGTGACAAGGATAACCATGAATATGTGTGTGTAATGTGTGTGTGTGTGCGCGAGTGTGTGTGTGTGTGTGTGTGTGTGTGTGTGTAAGTGGTTATGTATGAAGCCATCGATGAATGGCTGAAGCAGGAGTCACTTCTCTTGATGTTCATGAAAAGTTCCCTCGTTTTTCTTCTTATACATGAGATGTGCATTTTGATTCTTGTAAATAAATTGCAAATCAATTTTGTTCATCGAAATAAGAAATGTGTTTTTCAGTTTGAAGTTCGGCGGAAATTAAACTATTGAAATATTTTTTATTTTCTTTTGCTTTTTAATCAAATAAAGTTTCACGGTAAGAAATACGCTTGTGTTGACTGCTTTCATTTTCAACGATGACGTGAGGGCAGCATGGGGGCTCAAGGATTGGCATGTTCTCTTCTCAGCGCTGGGGATTCCCGCATCGAAGACACATTGAAAGCTCCATATTGCCCCATATGGAGTGTGTTCATGTGTGGGCCCAGTGATAGATTGGCACCCTATCTTGGGTGTATCTGCCCAGCACCCGAAACGTTCTCCCCTGGATGGGTAGGGAGACCCCCCCCATCACAAATTCACCAAATCCAAGAGCATTATCTTAAATTTTTGATCAGTAAAACTCTTCCGGTGGTGGTGTGACATTCAGCCGTCGTGATGCTGATTTAGCGGTTAAACAGCATTCATTAAAACAATAACTAGAACCCGTTTCCTGTTCCTGTTTTCATCGTTTAAATTGTTCTGTTTTCTGTCCATTATAATTAAACAGATATCAGACATAACCGTTTATCCATCCATCCGTTATCTTCCGCTTTACCCTCTATTAGGGTCGCGGTGGGGTTCCCCATGCCCATCCAGGGGAGAACATTTCGGGTGCTGGGCAGATACAACCAGGACAGGGCGCCAATCCATCGCTGGACACACACTCACTCACACAGACACACTCTATATGGGGCAATTTGGAGAATTCAATTGACTTGATCCATGTTTTTGGACTGTGAGAGGAAACTGGAGAACCTGGAGGAAACCCACGCAGACACCGGGAGAACATGGAAACTCCACTCAGATGGGTATTTGAACCAGGAATCCCTAGTGCTGAGAGGAGAACATGCTAAACCACTAAGCCACCCCATAACAGATTATTAAAAAAAAAAATGAGTCTGAAAGCAAATTTAACATAAATGACTACAATTCAAGTCGAAGACTAAAAGACTTAAGACCAGTCTGAAACGTTTAAGATAAAAGGAAAAGCTTAAATCTGATGTATGTATTAAAAACAAGAGCTGCATTAAAACCTCTAACTCACGGACTGGATTCTGAAAGTTTGAACTGTTTTAATGTCGTTTAATCTCATTATGGCAACACGGTGGCTTAGTGGTTTAGCACATTCTCCTTTCAGCACTAGGGATTCCTGGTTCGAATTCCCATCTGGGTGGAGTTTCCATGTTCTCCCCGTGTCTGCGTGGGTTTCCTCCGGGTTCTCCGGTTTCCTCCCACAGTCCAAAAACATGGAACAAGTTAATTGAATTCTCCAAATTGCCCCCTCTAGTGTGTGTCTGTGTGATGGATTGGCGCCCTGTCCTGGGTCTATCTGCCCAGCGCCCGAAACGTTCTCCCCTGGATGGACATGGGGAACCCCACCGCGACCCTAATAGAGGATAAAGCGGAAGATAATGAATAAATGAATGAATGAATCTCATTATAATGAAACAGGCGTGAGGGGAATGAGTTACTTCTTTGATTCGAAGACTTTAAAGTCATTATTTTCAGCAGAACAGAGAACTTTTATAGCAGAACGTTTGCTTTTTTTCTCAAGTTGTTGTTTTATTCGTAGGTTAAACCACGTTTAAAAAATTTTTTTTTAAAGTTTTTCAGACTTATGTCCATAGGGGACATCAGAGACCAGAGAAGTGTTTTAATACCAAAAAAACAACAAAAAAAACACATTTAATGTTCCTTTAGAACTTTTTCTTGGAGACAGGCGCGGTTTTAAAATTGGGCTGTGTCCCAATTCACCTCTCGTTCCCTTTGCCCTGCTCGGTTTTCAGTTCAACATGTTTTTCTTTTGAAAACGCTAGTTTGGGCGGCACGGTGGCTTCGTCGTCAGCACGTGGTTCGCCTCTCAGCCTTGGGGCTCCAGGTTCGAGTCCCAATCTCCCCGTGTCCGCGTGGGTTTCCTCCAGGTTTTCTCCCACAGTTCAAAAAACATGGATTAAGGTAAACCAAATGCCTTAAATTTCCCCTTTAAGGGTGTGTTTGTGTGAGTGCGTTTGGGCCCACTGGTAGATTGGTGCCCGGTTTTGGGTGTACATTCATAAAATAATCAGAAATAACTTTTTATAAAGTACTCCTGCGGAAGCCTAGTAAACGTGGAGTTTGGTGACCTCTAGTGAGCAGATGAAATACTGCAGCTTTTAAAATATACATTTCGCCAAATCGTGTAAAACAGGCCTGGCGCTGATGATTGATGAGAGGACCTGACTCACAATCTCAGTTCTAATTCATCCCACAGTGGTTGAATGGATTTAAGATCAGGGATAAGTCGAGTTTATCACACCGTATTCACTCAAGCATGACTTGGACTATGGGCCGGGCTTCGTGCTCTGGGGGAACCGTCCTGCTGTAACAGAAAAGGGCCTTCCCCAAACTGTTCTCACGACATTAAAGCACCCAGTTGTACAAAATGCTTGATTTTGATTTAATCTGTGGCTATAAAAGTCTCCACGAACGATTTACCGATATTAAGAAAATCTTAAAAGCCTGAATACATTTCATGGAGGCAGAATGGTACTCTGCTGACCTCTAGTGTACACATATTGACTTGCAACCCAAAAGTTCCACAGATTAATTAAATCACAAGATAGATAGAATACTTTATTCATCCCGAAGGAAATTTAGCAGCCAGTAGCAATAACAGTACAAAAAAATAGAGGGAAATTATATATATATATATATATATATATATATATATATATATATATATTACATTTACATTACATTACATTTAGTTATTTAGCAGACGCCTCTATCCAAAGCGACTTACAAATAAGAACATTACAGTCAGAAGTTATGCAGAAAACCAACTATACTGTAAATTCATCAAACCTGATTGTTATTCGATGCTGCGCCCCCCCCCTCCCCCCATTTTTTTTAATTTTTTTTTTTCTACAACAGGTTTTTGTTAAAGAAATGCGTCTTCAGTAGTTTCTTAAAACTGTTTAGTGATTCTGCCTTACGGACAGACTTGGAAAGAACATTCCACCATTTTGCATTGGTGAACGGAGTGATATATATATATATATATATTCATGCATTCATTCATTATCTCCCGCTTTTATCCTCTATTAGGGTCGCGGTGGGGTTCCCCATGCCCATCCAGGGGAGAACGTCTCGGGCGCTGGGCAGATAGACCCAGGACAGGGCGCCAATCCATCGCTGGGCACACACTCACTCACACAGAAACACTCTATATGGGGCAATTTTGAGAATTCAATTGACTTGATCCATGTTTTTGGACTGTGGGAGGAAACCGGAGAACCTGGAGGAAACCCACGCAGACACGAGGAGAACATAGAAACTCCACCCAGATGGGGATTCGAACCGGTAATCCCTAGCACTGAGAGGAGAACATGCTAAACCACTAAGCCACCATGCCGCCCATATATATAATCATTCATTCATTCATTATCTTCTGCTTTATTCTCTACTAGGGTTGCGTGGGGGTTCCCCATGCCCATCCAGGGGAGAACGTTTCGGGCGCTTCAGTGACAACAGCCTGCCATTGAACGTGCTCCTTTGGTCCATAATGATGGTGTGCAATGGGTGACCATCATCGTCCATGATGGAGAGTAGTTTGCTCAGTGTCCTCCTCTCTACCACCTTAATTCCAGTCCAGTCCAGTTCTGCACCCAGCGCTGACTCTGCACGTCTGACTCTGCGTTTTTGATCTTTACTTAAAACATTTGGATGAAATCGTAATCAACGACTTGTCCAACTTCCCAAATCCAACCCCCTTAAGCATGCACGGTGAACCCTGTGATCGGGGGAAGGACCTTCCCCTCTTCCCATGATGTCAGGGTTTTATTCCTTACTCCATGGCAGCCCCACTTCTACACATGAGCTCCCTGTCTCATAGCGCCCCCCTCTGTTCACACAGGGCAACCGGCCCGCAATTAGGCCGCTCGTGNATGAAATCGTAATCAACGACTTGTCCAACTTCCCAAATCCAACCCCCTTAAGCATGCACGGTGAACCCTGTGATCGGGGGAAGGACCTTCCCCTCTTCCCATGATGTCAGGGTTTTATTCCTTACTCCATGGCAGCCCCACTTCTACACATGAGCTCCCTGTCTCATAGCGCCCCCCTCTGTTCACACAGGGCAACCGGCCCGCAATTAGGCCGCTCGTGTGCACATCCCGAGACATTCTGCACCCATCTGCAAAAAGCCGTTCACCTGATCCACCTGAAGTGAGGTGAGAACACGAGATCTGCTTTCATAAAACTATGTACCGATATGTGGTTGCCATAGCAACAACAGTGCCGTGATTGTATAAATTCAAAGTAAACAATGCCAAACATCAATGCACCGTTAAATATGTGTTTCTTGAACGTGACAGAGCCGTGCTCTCTGCAGGTCTCCAGGTATCTTCAGGTATCTTCAGGTATCTCCAGGTATCTTCACGTTGTTCACACGCGAAGTGACAAAACTCACGTGTGAAATCGTGACCCTCTTTCGTGAGGACTCGTGATTTGACATTCTCTTCTGTAATTAGTGTCTTAATTAAACTAATGATCAAAATGGAAGAATTATGTTCACTTCAGTTAAACACTGTTTATTTAAGATCAAAGTGAAAAGCGAAATGTGCTGAGGTATTCTCATGTTGTATATTTTATCTGCTCTCACCACAACAGACTCGTACTTTCAGTTTATACTTATAATTCTTTAAATACTTCCAGTAATTCAATTCTGGTGTTTAATTCAGTTTTTTTCATGTGTATGGATCCTGTTCTACATGTGATTTATAACATGAGGTTCTCTTCTCTAACATCAGTGTCTGGAAATTAAAAAAAATCTGGTAAAGTTACGTGCTTTGATATTATATAGTTGCAAAATAAAAAAATAATATATATATATATATATATATATGGCCGGCCCGCTGGCTTAGTGGTTTAGCATGTTCTCCTCTCAGCACTAGGGATTACCGGTTCGAATCCCAATCTGGGTGGAGTTTACATGTCCTCCTCGTGTCCGTGTGGGTTTCCTCCGAGTTCTCCGGTTTCCTCCCACAGTCCAAAAACATGGATCAAGTCAATTGTTCTCCAAATTTTTTTCCCATATAGAGTGTGTGTGTTTGTGTGAAGGAGTGTGTGCCCAGCGATAGATTGGCGCCCTGTCCCGGGTATATCCGCCCAGCGCCCGAAACGTTCTCCCCTGGATGGGCATAGGGAACCCCCACGCAACCCTAGTAGAGAATAAAGCAGAAGATAATGAATGAATGAATGATTATATATATGGGCGGCATGGTGGCTTAGTGGTTGGCATGTTCTCCTCTCAGTGCTAGGGATTCCCGGTTTGAATCCCAATCTGGGTGGAGTTTCCATGTCCTCCCCGTGTCCGTGTGGGTTTCCTCCGTGTTCTCTGGTTTCCTCCCACAGTCCAAAAAACATGGATCAAGTCCATTGAGTTCTCCAAATTGCCCCATATAGAGTGTGTCTGTGTGAGTGAGTGTGTGCTCAGCGATGGATTGGCGCCCTGTCCTGGGTGTATCTGCCCAGCGCCCGAGACGTTCTCCCCTGGATGGGCATAGGGAACCCCCACGCAACCCTAGTAGAGAATAAAGCAGAAGATAATGAATGGATGGATGAGGAAAGCTGCTTTGTCCCTCACAGAACCCTGACCTCGACCCCATCCCACCCTACTTAACTGAGATGAAGCCGACCTGACCTGGATCAAAGCTCTGCTCTAATTACAACTCTAATCGGTCGTCTTTGGGCGTAAACGGAGAACCTGCGTCCTGGCTGCAGATGAGACATCATATTAAAACGATCTGCTCCATTAAACTTGTGAAACCGACTGTTTCGTGGCTAATTAAAATGATTATCCGTTATTATTAAGGTTAATTACCAGCCCCGGATGTCCTACATTTATCTCGTTAGTCTCCTGACAATGTTAACATTTTAATTCGGCTCCCAAAAACTTCTCAAGTTCACTTTGTGGCGAGTAAAATTAGATTGTGATGGCGAGGCGATCACGTGACGCGTTCCTCATACCGATCCATCCGTACGGGGATGAGCAGCGCTCCAGCTGACGCACGAACAACGACCGATATAGAAACCTGTAAAACGTGCCGACACCATAACAGACAGATGTTGACAGCAAATGGAGTCGAGCAGCCGCCTAACAAAAGCACAAGTAATAAAAATCACCTGTGGGCGGCATGAGACACTGACAACGTGGCTAAACTATGGAGACATTCCCCCTAATTACTAAAGTCAGGAGCCTAATTCATTCCCATCATCACAGCTGTATTACATCTGGCACTGTGGCGAAACAGTTTGGGGAAGGCCCTTTAAGGTTTTCAAGCCTGACTGTGAGTCAGGGTGTAAAATGAGGTGCATAGTGGGAGCCCTTAGGTGAGGGGAGGGGAGGGGGGGGGTTCCAACGCTGGTGGAAAAGGGTTCGGACACTGGATAGATGGACCCAGGACACGGCGCCAATCAATTGCACTCACTTACACACTATATCCATCCATCCAATTATGTTCCGCTTTATCCTATATTAGGGGGGGGGGTTCCCCATGCCCATCCAGGGGAGTACGTTTCGGGCGCTAGGCAGATACACCCAGGACAGGGCGCCAATCTATCGCTGGACACACACTCACTCACACACACACATACTCTATATGGGGCAATTTGGAGAATTCAATTGACTAAACCAAAAATTGCTGAACCACTAAGCCACCATGCCGCCTCACTCACTCTATATGTGGCCAATTTCACCTTGAGTCCATGTTTTTCGGACTGTGGGAGGAAACCGGAGAACCCAGAGGAAACCCACATGGACACGGGGAGGACATGCAAACTCCACCCAGATCGCCAGCGTGAATGCTGTTATAGCTGCACAGGGGGAACGAACTTATAATATGATGTGTGGGTGTCCCAATAGGTTTTAATGTGGTGCACCTTTCATTTTTGGTCAAATTTGGACTCGAATGCTGTCCGCATACATTTTGCATGTTCTCCCCAAGTCTGCCTGGCTTTATTTCCCGTCGTTCCAGTCCGAAGCCATGATGAGAGGTGAACGTGCGGGCGACCTATCGTTAGAAAACCAGAGGAGTGACGAGGTGGTTAATTAACAGATGCACCACAATATGCAACTGTACAACTACAAAGTCCATCTATACGATCAAATCAGCTGAGCCAATCAGCACGCGGCGTGAAAAGGAAACGCAAACGTGAAGCAGTCGGCGAGGAAGCTTTCGTTTCATGGTTGCAGGTATTGGGTCAGGTGGGTGCAGAGGGTGCAGTCTGGGTGGAGCCATTTTAAAAATTAAAACAAAGCCCTTTAGAGCATTCAGACTTCAGACGTGGAATTTATGACGCACTCCTTTGCGCCTCCTTCTGGCAGACTTTTAGAGAAATCTAATCACATCCAATCTTTTTATTTTCCACACAGTATTGATCCTATATGATTGTAAAGCGTCCTTGGGTTCTTGAAAGGCGCTATATAAATTTAACATATTATTTTTATTATTATTCGCACTCTCTTCTCTTATGGTGTCTTAATTCCACCAGCTCGAGAGACCAGCAAGCAAAGATTGTAGCTGCCGTTTTATTATTAGATGAACTCCTTTATTTAGACAAGCAGACTTAGACCTAACCTTTTTGGGTAAGCACTTACCTCCTGAGGATTAACACACTTTAAAACACATTAACACACTTTAACACACACCTTAAGCCTTTAGTGTGTCGCTCATGATTTATTTGGACGGCTTTATCAGACCTCAGACGTGTGTACGGCCTACGTCTCTGAATGTCCTGATGTTGTGTGGAGACGACCTTTCTATTCCTGGTCTGATGCGGATCGTGGTTTTCTGTGTTTAAGGTGTTTTTATTTTCTCATTGAACTGAGATCCAAATCTGAGGTCAATCAAGCGAGATGGAAACCTGGACGGTGGAATGATGCTGACAGACTGGACGTGACGCACGAGGATGTTATGGAAACGCTTTGATCTCACAAGCAGCAGAGCAGTGGCTCGTGATACAGAACCCCTGGAGCACTGAGGGTCAGGGACCCGCATCGGGCCCCGCTCATCCTCATTATTAAGCCTCATTAATGTGTTTAATTACAATTAAAAACAGGAACACACATAATGTGTTTACACAAAAAAAAAAAAAAAAAAAAATATATATATATATATATATATATATATATATATATATAATATATAATAATATAATAATATATAAAATCTATATATAATGTAATATATATATATATTTAAAAAAAACAAGAGAAACACACAATGTGTGTAAAATATATATATATATAGGCGGCACGGTGGCTTAGCACGTTCTCCTCTCAGCACTAGGGATTCCCGGTTCGAATCCCCATCTGGGTGGAGTTTACATGTTCTCCCCGTGTCTGCATGGGTGTCCTCCGGGTTCTCTGGTTTCCTCCCACAGTCCAAAAACATGGATCAAGTCAATTGAATTCTCAAAATTGCCCCTTATAGAGTGTGTCTGTGTGAGTGAGTGTGTGTCCAGCGATGGATTGGCGCCCTGTCCTGGGTCTATCTGCCCAGCGCCCGAGACGTTCTCCCCTGGATGAGCATAGGGAACTCCACCGCGACCCTAATAGAGGATAAGCAGGAGATAATGAATAAATGAATGAATATATATATATATATATAGTGTGTGTGTGTGTGTCTATGTATAATATATATATATATATATATATATATATATATATATATATATATATATATATTCATTCATTTATTCATTATCTCCTCGAAATGTGTGCACAAAATTATATATGTGTGTATATATATATATATATATATACACGTACATCCCATTTTTTGTAAAGCAAATCCAGAAACCACTTTTAGACGTGCGTCACACTGTTGAACGTGTCTGAGGGTGTCTCGGGTGTCATTGTTTGAAAATGTGACTGCGTGTTAAATATAGCTCTGAAAGCCACTTCACAAAACCATTGTTACTGCTGCGTCTAAGAAATCAAAACAATGCAACCTGTAATGTTATTACACAAACAAAGCCCTGCATCAGCTCTACCCCGAGGCACCACTTACAGAGCCAGTGGGGGTGCATGCTGGAGCCGGATGAGTCCTCGTTTTAGACTCAAAAACTTTTGACCAAAATCTTAGAAACTGTCCAGACTTACAGTGTGGAGTTGGATCAGAGCCCACGTCGTGCGGGATGTGCGTTTCTGTGTTTGTTGGGGTCTTTAGAGAGACATGCTGTGGGTTGTGGGACGTCCATTGTTATTTCAGCAGGACAATGTCGGGACACGTCAAGCGCAGCTTCATAGACCCTGATTATGTGTGCTTTACCGACATGCGTATGCCGGTTATATAATCCAACACCTTCGGGACGAACTAAAAAGGCTAGAATTGTTGAAACGCATTTTTGAGATGTTTGCCGTTTTGCCTTCGCACCTCCGTTTGTTTTGGGTTTTCCTGGCTGAGGTGAGCGTTGAGGTTTTACTCCCAGTGTGTCGTCAGCGGGCGTTTTTGAGTCGTATGGTGTACACGATGTACTGTGCTTTCGCTGACCCCGGTGAGAACACGCGGGACGAGCACCGGAACAATGCAGAAAACATGAATACAGCTCTTAAACCTCCAAAACACACAGGAGAAAAAAAAAGGAGATCTTTCAGGCACGCCCAAGAACATTCCGAAAAGCGTCTCCACTTACGCCCATTCCCAAAGTTCCTGCTTTGTTCTGCGGATGTTTCGTCGCACGTTCCAGCACCAGGTGGATGCTGATGTAAGTCTCCGCATCGCATCACCGTACTGTACAGAACCCAAATACAACTCACGCCTTTACATCGTTATAATGAAGTCATAGTATGAAGAGCGGGTGTTATTCGGGTGGAGGCTGATTCCCAGTGCTGCAGTGACGCTGACATGGTGGTGCAGGTGTGTTGGTGTGTGTCGTTTGTCAGTAAGAATTGATTAGAATTGATTTGATTGTTCAAAAACACACCTGCACCACCAGGTCAGTGTCACTGCAGTACTGAGGATAATCCACCACCCGAATGACACCTGCTCTGTCCATGGTCCTGATCCTCAGAGACAGGAAGTTTTAAAAGTGCAGTTTATCCTTCAACACATCTTTAGAACGATGGAGGAACCTTCATTCACCTCGCAGAACGTGGCACCACCTGTAGCTGTAGAACCACGTAATAAATCTATATGATTAATTGAGGGTGGCACAGTGTCTTAGTGGTTGGCATGTTCTCCTCTCAGCGCTGGGGATTCCCGGTTCGGATCCCAATCTGGGTGGAGTCTCCATGTTCTCCCCGTGTCCACATGGGTTTCCTCTGGGTTCTCCGGTTTCCTCCCACAGTCCAAATTGCCCCATATAGAGTGTGTCTGTGTGAGTGAGTGTGTGTCCAGCGATCGATTGGCGCCCTGTCCTGGGTGTCTCTGCCCAGCGCCCGAAACGTTCTCCGGTCTGGATAGGCATGGGGAACCCCCCCCCCCCCCACTCCACTTGTTAAAGACTACATTACCCAGAATCCCACTGATGCTCCCATGACACATCCATTATATTCCGCTTTATCCTCTATTAGGGTCGCGGGGGGGGGGTTTCCCATGCCCATCCAGGGGAGAACGTTTCGCGCAGGGGGGCAATCTATCACTGTTTGTGATGGGTTCTCTGTTTTTTTGTTGTTGTTCCGATTCTTTTTT
>JAFMOD010000224.1:784082-797524 GCA_019802435.1 Corydoras maculifer
CCAGGGGAGAACGTCTCGGGCGCTGGGCAGATAGAGCCAGGACAGGGCGCCAATCCATCGCTGGGCACACACTCACTCACACAGACACACACTACAGGGGGCAATTTTGAGAATTCAATTAACTTGTTCCATGTTTTTGGACTGTGGGAGGAAACCGGAGAACCCGGAGGAAACCCACGCAGACACGGGGAGAACATGGAAACTCCACCCAGATGGGGATATATATATATATATATACATACATACATACATACATACATACATTATCTTCTGCTTTATCCTCTACTAGGGTCGCAGGGGGGGGGTTTCCCATGCCCATCCAGGGGAGAACGTTTTGGGTGCTGGGCAGATACACCCAGGACAGGGGGGCAATCTATCACTGACATATAAATGATAAGTTTTGGTTAAAGTAGGACTCTTTTATAGGACAGTAACGCATGCTTGAGAGTAATGAAGTCTCAGTTCATCACCATTATACACTTTACATTCCTTTTAATTTCGGCTGAATGCCAGACGTCAGTCATTCTGCCATGAGCACCGCCAACAGGAATGAGGGCCTTCATCACCACCCCTGTGAAAGGGAACGCGTTTGGTATCACGTGTCAACAACACTCCCGTGCTCTTGCTTCCATGGTCAGACTTATTTTTAGACAAGATGTACACAAAAGCCGAACACGGTTGTTTTGTGGTTTAAATTATTAATTGCGTGCACTGAGTGGCTTCACGTTTGTAAGTACACCGATTGCATCGACTTTAATAATGCATGTTAAGATGTCTGCTGTCTTACTGCACTGTATAGGGCCCTGGGATTACCGGGATAGGCTCTATCACAATTACCCCTTGCAGCTTTATTCCTGACGAGTTTACAAACTTTTATATTTTTATTGTAGAATAAACAGCGGTATTGCATTGTTCCGTCGAGTGGACATTGTCACTTTGCAGACCTGCCTCATTAGACTAAGACAGCAGCGCCACCTAGTGCTTAGTTCTTTAATTGCTGCTTCTGGTTTCCCTTTTAATAATGCAGAATGTACTGGATGAGTGAAGAAAGGAATGCAAATGGTGTAAAATTGCAGGAGTTGATCTGAAATAGACAAATTTCTGCCAGAGCGAACAAGAACGTTTACGGGACAGTAGTGAGTGTCAGAGATGAAGATGCTGTGAGAAGATTAGGAATGTGTTTATTACAGGGACAGGTACAGGTAAAATGTTTTCAAAGACAACAGGAGGTAAAACTGAGGAGGTGAGGACATGTAGGTTTATATATTGGCAGAAGGATGCTGAGGTGGGGCGGCACGGTGGCTTAGTGGTTCGGCACGTTCGCCTCTCAGCGATAGGGATTCCCGGTTCGAATCCCCATCTGGGTGGAGTTTCCATGGAGTGTCCATGGAATGTCCGCGTGGGTTTCCTCCGGGTTCTCCGGTTTCCTCCCACAGTCCAAAAACATGGATCAAGACAAATGAATTCTCCAAATTCCCCTATATAGAGTGTGTACAGTATGTGTGTGTGTGTGTCTGTGTGAGTGAGTGTGTGCCCAGCGATAGATTGGCGCCCTGTCCTGGGTGTATCTGCCCAGCGCCCGAAACGTTCTCCCCTGGTTGGGCATGGGGAAGATAAAGTGGAAGATAATGGATGGATGGATGGATGCTGAGGTTGGAGCCACCAGATGAAATGCAGATGTTTATTAACAAACGAAATGGCGTGGACCAAACCAAACACCAAATACATCGGGTTCTTTCTCTCTGCGATGCTATGAAAGTCAAAGTCAGCGTGAGAAACACTGCGTTTCAGATGTCGTCTTCATACCGTCCCATCTTTTTCCCTGATTTTTTTTTTTGGATGTAAATGTAAAAGAATTAACTGTATTAGATTAAATTACCCGTCATCAATCATGTTCCTCCTCCGGAGTCAGTGTCATGTTCAATGCATCAGCTGCTCTCTGTGTGTTAATGCAGCCAGAAGCTGGAATTTATTCTGGGTGCATACGTTTGCTCTCTCCCACTCATTCACTTTTTTGCCCCTTTGCAGTCATTTTCACAGCTGGTGTTCCCACTTGAGAATATGAATCAGATTATAAATAGAGATGAGTAGGACTCTGTGCTTCCCTTTCTTTTACATCAAAAACAATTTTTCATTTTTCTCACTTTTATATACATATATACATATAAGGTGTTTGTTTATATACACATTTATTATTTATATATTTATTTATATACATAAATACACACATAAACACACATGTTTCTCTGTATACATTCTATATCATGTTTTTATCCTTGACATCATGAACCCCCCATGGTGTGTGTGTGAAGGAATGTACTACCCAGCACTTATATATTCAGTGGCTGGTTGGAGCGATGGTGGTTGTGATGCCGTGTGTTGTGCCGGTACAGTGGTGGTGCTGAACATTTTATACACTGCGTCCACTCCCTGTACACTTTATCATACACATCTACCTTGTCCCACTGTTGTCACATCCACCACCCAAATGGTCCTGTCCATTATAGCAGTCTAAGGGTCGTTATACTAATATTGATACTTGTAGTTGGTCGTTATCCAGTAATATTTTTTTCGCCTTCATCCTTGATAAAGGAAAACAAACCACAAAGCAATACGACCTCCATATCGCTGTCTTACGTTGGTGTAGCTTAATAATACCCGACACACAGAACAGAGTTAGCTTGCATGTGGCAATGTTGCCCCCTCTGGTGGGGCGCGAGGGAATTGCAAGCTAGATAATCAGCGAAAAATGAATATTTAAACGTCTCCGTTATAAAAATGTTTCTATCCTTGTGATATGTTTTATTATCGTTGGTTAATTGTATTTAATTCACAATAGATGCTTAAAATCGGTGCTAGCATGAACAATTGAGCTAAATTGCTAATAGCTGTTGTAAAGAACATGACGTCACCTGAGAGAGAACCATCCATCCATGCGTTATAACCTGCTTAATCCTATACAGGGTTCGTGGGGAGGGGGAGGGGGAGGGGGGGGGTTCTCCCAACCCTACAAACGAGAATGTTTATACCCAGGACAGGGGCCAATCCATCACTGGACACACAGTCAGTTGGGTAAACACACAGAGATCATACAGGGGCAATTTACAGCAACCAATTGACCTTGAATCCATGTTTTTGGACGGCGGGAGGAAAACAGGGAACCTGAAGGAAACCTACAAGGACGTGTGGAGAACATAATACTCCTCACAGATAGGGTTTCTGGAAAAAAATGAAAGGCTCTAGACATCCACCCATCCATTATCTTCCGCTTTATCCTCTACAAGGGTCACAGGGGGGTTCTCCATGCCCCTCCTGGGGAGAACGTTTCGGGTACTGGGCAGATACACCCAGGACAGGGTGCCAATCTATCACTGGACACACTCACTTTAAATGGGGTAATTTGGAGGATTCAATTGACCTTGATCCATGTTTTTTGGAACTGAAAAACCTGGAATAAACCCACACAGACACGGGGAGAACATGGAAACTCCACCCAGATTGGGATTCGAACCGGGAATCTCTAGCGCTGAGAGGAGAACATGCTAAACCATTAAGCCACCGTGCCGGCAGGCTCTAGAACTACACAGCATTTTAACCTAATTTATTATTTTTTTGACATATGCCGCAGTCCTATCCATATTTTTTTTTGTAGAAAAAGAAATGACCGGGGACCACTGAAAAGAAAAAAAAAAACAAAAAAAAAAACGAAATACCTCTGATGTAGAACCTGCTCTTATTCCATTAACTATTTTTAGTGCGCTGGTGTGTGTGGGGTGGGAGGTCTGAAGTAAAAATAGATTTAATCTTCCACTTTTCATCATCAAACTCTGCACCTGGAGTCATGTATGAATGTGTGTCAAGTTACAGCGGCGCTGAAAAGATGCCGTTTCGCTTAACAAGAGAGCATATTTATATCTATTGTATACTACTTTTTATATATAGTGTGTATATATATATATATATATATATATATATATATATTCTCACATATTACATTTATATTATATTTATGTTTGTAGTTGTATATTATATATATTCATAGTTGTATATTATTATATTTCACATATCTATATACTGTATTTAAAAAAAATAACTAAAAAAAAACTTTTCTTCTTTAAAATTTAAATTTAAATTATAACTTTAAAAAAACAGGGTAATCGGGGTCCGTAATTCTATCATTTCATTCTTATCTCAAGTACCACATGTGATATTAATGATAATAACATTTTGGACTCAGTAATCAGATCAGCATCGTTTATCTTTATTTTTTGGACATTACAACATCTCATAATTGTTGCTTGGGATCGAAGCATCACATTCTGTACATGCAGCCAAGTTTTAAACCATTACATCCATCTTCAGCAGTGATTTATCAGGTTTATGAAGTTTACATTGATTTTCGGTTTGGTTTCTGCTTTAAGCATCAGATTGCAAGCTTTTTATTCAGAAAAGACAGAATGTCTGTTGTTTCTGATTGTAGGGAAGCAATCGTTAAATATCAATGCCATTCTTTCTATAAGGACTCTTTTATGTCCTCCCTGTGCCTGAGTGGTGTTCCGCTGGGGTCTCGGGGTTGCATCCACATCTAAAGACGTGCTGTTCGAGTGGAGTCTCTGAATTGTTCTGAATTGTTCTAGCTTTTAGGGGTGCAAAGCATCAGTGCACTTGTGGTGCCGCTGCCAAGCCTGCAGAAATAGGAGGCGTAAAACTCTACCAAGTAGAATACGCAGACCCCACTGTGGCGCCCCCTAATGGAAACAAGCCACACACACACAAAAAAAGAAGAGGATGTAATAAGATCTAAAGATTAGGAACCTAATGTTTCCGGATGTGATTTTGGCTGCGGCTCAGCTTTTTATAGGAGAATTTCTAAATCACTAAATCTCTGAAGATATAAACACATTGATTCTTCACTTGAACAAATAAAGATTATTAAATGTTGTAGGTAAAAAAAAAAGGATATTTATTGCCATTTGCTTTAATATTATTGTCCATTACTGATGTTTTATTGCCATTCGGAGACAGCTAATCAAAAGAGATGGAGTGAGCGTGCGTTGAAATGATAACGATTCCTGAAAAATCGGAGGGAAGATAAGGAGAGGACATGAGAGCGAGAGAGAGAGAGAGAGAGAGAGAGAGCAAGAGCGGCAGATAGCTAATTGTCTGTGCCTTAGCGTGAAAAGACTATTATTTGGTATTTTAAGACTCTCTAATTTTCCACCCACTCCGACTCTCTTTACACACTACTCTTTATTTCTCGTCCCCCCCACCCACCCGTCGTTCTTCTCCTCCATTCTCCTCCACCCCCCCCAAATCTACTTCTTTTTCTTTTGAAAGCGTCTGAACTGATTCTGGATGGCCAGCGCCGCTTTCTCCGTCTCCGGGGCGTCCAGGTCGATGTCGATTTCCTCCTCTGCGTCCTGCGTGGGGGGTCTAGCCTCCTTTTCTACAGGAGCCACTTACACAACAAAAGAACATCAGCGCATGTTAATACCTATATATAAACTCAAACTCCACTTCACGAAGTCCACCCCCGTGTTTCCACACTCACCGTTCCACTTACTACATAGATGGATTTTGTAGTTCCACTATCACAGCCTAGAGTACGTACTCTGTTCGTCCCCTAGACTCTGTTCGCCGATGATCAGGACCGGTGGATAGGGCAGGTATTATTAGGGTGGTGGTACAGTAACACCGACCTGGTGGTGCAGGTGTGGTAGTGTGTTGCGTATCCACACAGAACAGAGGGCTAACAAATTATGGAGGGTAACAGATGGACCACAGGCTATAATTGGTGGACTACAAAGTCCATCTACAATTTAAGTGAAGCTGATAACACGGACAATGAGAATATAAGCAAAAAGGTGAACCTTTCATTCATCCATCCATTATCTTCCGCTTTATCCTATATTGGGGTTGTGGGGGGGGGGTGTTCCCCATGCCCATCCAGCAGGGAAGGTTTCGGGTGCTGGGCAGATACACCCAGGACAGGGCGCCAATCTATCGCTGGGCACACACTCACTCACACAGACACACTCTATATGGGGCAATTTGAAGAACTCAATTGACTTGATCCATGTTTGTGGACTGTGGGAGGAAACCGGAGAACCCAGAGGAAACCCACGGGGACACGGGGAGAACATGGAAACTCCACCCAGATGGGGATTCGAACCGGGAATCCCTAGTGCAGAGAGGAGAACGTGCTATACCACTAAGCCACCAGAAGGTGAACCTCATAAAGTAAATAGACATATTAAAGACCAGTTTTAAAGAAAGGCTGTTGGCTCTTATTTCCATAACCCTCATCGAACCCGGCGCCGGCCTCCCGACGAATTTCATCCTGAGCTGAAAGCTGTGTAGCAGTCAGAAGGGTCGCAGTCACGACCGGCCAAAGCACTTAGCAGATTGTGTTAAAGACCGCTTCTAATTTGGGTCACTCACCTTTCTTCCCATCACTCATCGGTTCGTTGGCGCCGCTGCGACTTTCCGTAGAACTGATCTGCAAAAAAAAGAGGACAGGGGAAGATGCAAGACTCATGAGAATTCACACTATAAACACATAAATACATTCAAAGGGTTTTTTGGGAGACTATATTAAATGTCTAATTGAATTCAATATCACAAAATGGAGGGATCAACAACATCAGGACCAACGTTGGGACCCAGATGCACAGCTGCTCAATCTTATTATCCATCCATCCATTATCTTCCGCTTCATCCTCTAATAGGGTCGCGGGGGGGTTCCTCATGCCCATCCAGGAGGAACGTTTCAGGCACTGGGCAGATACACCCAGGACGGGAGGGCAATCTATTGCTGGACACACACTCACTCACACAGACGTTCTCTATATGGAGCAATTTAGAGATTTCAACTGACCTTGAGCCATGTCTTTGGACTGTGGGAGGAAACCCACGTGGACACGGGGAGAACATGGAAACTCCACCCAGAGTGGGATTCGAATCGGGAATCCACAGCGCTGAGAGGAGAACATACTAAACCACTAAGCCACCGTGCCGCCCTCTATCCATCATCTTTCGCTTTATCCTCTATTAGGGTTGGGGGGGGGGGTTCCCCATGCCCATCCAGGAGGAACGTTTCAGGCACTGGGCAGATACACCCAGGACAGGGGAGGCAATCTATCGCTGGACACATACTCACTCACACAGACGTTCTCTATATGGGGCAATTTGGAGAATTCAACTGACCTTGAGCCATGTCTTTGGCCTGTGGGAGGAAACCCACGTGGACACGGGGAGAACATGGAAACTCCACTCAGATTGGGATTCGAACCTGGCATGTACAGGCTCCCAAAGCAGGCGTGGGTGTCCCGATGCTTTCATCGCACGGCAGACCCGCGTCCCTCTTCTCCGTTTCCATCGTTGATGGCGAGGGGGACGCGTTCTCCGGGCTAAAATATGTTAAGCATATCTGGGACTGCGCTCGTCCAATTAGGAGGAGAAAATGAGCGAATTAGCCCAGAGACGAGACGATGCCCTAGATACAGTGTAATTACTGAATACATACGGATTCCTGCCTTGACCTCCCTTTATTCCTCCGCGTCGACACGTACGTCTCCCGTAACGAGGATATTCTCGCACCGTGACATATTTCTGACTTCGTCTTGTGTTACGCGTGTCCTTGGATGTCAGCGGGTAACCAATCTGCCGAGACTGTCGATAAGTGCGGCAGTCGTGACGCTCATTTTATTATTCATTAGAAAGTTTTTAAATATTGATCGCTTTATTTACTGCAAGGTAAACTTAATGAGGACAGCGGGGCTCATTATGTATTAAAGTAATGTGCTGCTTCGCTTTAGCACTTATTCTCTGAGTGCACACACACACACACACACACACACACACACACACACGCCATCTGCTAATTAGACCGGCTCATTTTGCCAAGGTCAAGCCTCCCAGGAGCTCGGGAGTAATTAGCAAACCATCAGGTGGGCTTCCAGATAATTAAATATCATTTTAAGCTAAAACAATGGGAGACGACAATTAAGGGACGTCTTCAGCCGAGAACGAACGGGACGCGTCCCATCCTCCAGATGGACGCCGGGGAGGCCGGTTTAATCTGCTCTCACAGCAGTTTCCACCACCGATGCCACAGTTTCCTACATAATAGTGCACTCTGCGCATTACAGCCCGTATTCTTTCACCTTTAAAGCTGAAATAAATGTATGGTCTGCTGTCTGAGACAAACACCATAGCTACGGGACGTGGTTGTGTTATCCGTCTCATGTGGTTGGGTCAGGTTTCTCCCATATTTAAGTTCAAGTAATTTATTTATAGCGAGCTTTTTACAACAGTGCATCGTCTCAAAGCAGCTTTACAGAGTTGAAAGCCTTTAAACCCCCAAAGAGCAAGCCGAAGCGATAGCGGAAAGACAAAACTCCCTGTTATGTTGTTATTTTAAGGAAGAAACCTTGTGAGGACCGAGGCTCAGTGGGGTCCTCGAGCAGCCGGGGAAGCATCAACAATGTAGGACGGCCATGTACAGACTGTGTCGAGGTCAGGTGACCCGTATTTAACAAATGGAAAAATTGGACCGCCAGTCCAATTAACACCACGCTGTCCTGAGGTGGTCTCCTCCGACAGTCTGGTAAGTATCGCTGCACAATCAGAAAGGGGCTCCACCAAATTCGTGTCTCTAACCCCCCCCCCCTCGCCCTGGTCCTTGCCGTCATATGGACGCTGATGTGTTTCCTTTTGAAGCAGCGGGTGAGCGACTCTCCCTGTGAGTGGGTTCGAGTCTCCAGCCCATCAGCCCGTCCATGGCTTCGCCGTCCGTTTCTCGGGACGTGATAAATAACGAAAACTGCTTATTCGGTGTTTTTATGGCATCGAGCGATTTAATTTACGGATCCGTGGTCAGCGTCTAAGAGAAGCCCGGGGGGGGGGGGGGTTTGGAATGGGAGAATTAATTACACTATAAAAAAGTCATTAGCTTAAGAGCCATGACGAGTCAACTGAAGCCCAACAACTAAACGGATCGCGTGTCAGAAGCCGAAAAGTGTCGAGTCGTCATTAAATCGTCATTAAATTTATGACTTTAGGCTTAAAAAAAAAAAATGTGGACGTCGGTATTTCATTTAAATATAATAACAAAATTAATAATAGAATTCATTTAGGTCATAAAAAAATAATAATTATAATTTTAAACTGATGGGATAGGACTAACGTCACTCACAAATAAATATACTTAAATAAATAAATAAATAAAGATACAACTAATGGGCTTTTAAGCACGTAAACTCTTAATGTGAACAAAGTTCTGCACATGTTAAAGCACAGAGCACCGTTTATTTTTGGGCATTTAACATTTTTGGGCGGTGGGGGCCCCTGGGGGGAGGGGGGGGGGTTGTTGGCCATGTGGCCGGCTTAAAAGTTTATGTACATGAACGTACACAAATATAAGGCTGTGTGTTTTATTCTATCACATTGTCGCAGGTAAACAGAATTAAAACATCTGCTGGAGGTGCGCAGCGTTCGTATGCCGGGATAGGACCGAGTTTGCGGCAGATGTTGTCGGCAGCTGTATTCGAATGTGCTTTAGTGCATTCAGTGATTTAATCCCGTTCGTTCATGCGCCCGACGAATCCTGTTGCCGATTTGCTCGTTCGGGTTCCGTCTCATCCGATTTCGGAGAACGTTAAGGCGTGCGCGGCTCTGGCCCACATCTCCCAGCGTTCCTTGAGGTCCCGACGAAGCGGCAGATGCGTTTGTTTGTTCGTCGGTGAGTTGAACGTTCTGGACGTTCATGCTTTGGTTTCCGCGGCGTTTACGTGACGAATTCAAAATCTCCATTCTCCCTCGACATCAGCGTGGCTTTCAAATCTGAGTGACACCTGAGAACCCCGGCGTGAACCCACGCAGAAGACGAGGACGCGAGACAACCGCAAGCTACAAGCACCCCCCCCCCCGTCCAGAAACAAACGTTTTTTTTAAAGGTTTTTAAGGTGAATTTGAAGATTAAAAGCCGTTCTTAATCCCGAAACGCAATGCCGAGCGCGGTGGCTGCTCCCGAAGCCGAGGGACTGCCCTCACGTGCTCAGGCTGGGTTAAAGTCAGATCGGATGTTTCGCATCCGTCATCAGAACCCCGATGTTTCAGCAGTCTGAAGGCGTCATGTCCCCACAGTCACCTTCATCTCACCCTGTAACCTGAATCGGAAGCCCCACTCACCTCACTCATGGTGCCGCTGCTCCTGGATGGAGGGATTGCTGTTTATCCCGCCGGATTCGTTGGACGAGAGAGCGCGAGAGTGCGAGAGAGAGAGAGAGAGCGAGAGAGAGAGAGAGGGAGAGCCAGAAAGATGCTGAACTCACAGCGAATATCTGCTTCTGATCTGTGTGGGCTGCAGATCTGAGAGGATAACTAAACTCTCGCGTCCCTGTTATCTCTGCACCATTCTCTCTCTCTCTCTCTCTCTTAATCTCTCGCACACACTCTCTCTCTCTCTCCCTCGCGTGCTCCCTCTCCCGCTAGCTCTCTCTTGTTTTTCACTCTCCTCCTTGCTCTCTCTCTCTCTCTCTCATCTTTCATCTCTCTTGCGCTGTCTCTCACTCTCTCTCCATCGCGGTCTTATTCTTTTTTTCCTTCTCTCTCTCTCTGGCTGTCTTGCTCTCTCTCTCTCTCTCTTTCTCATTGCCTCTCATTTGCTTCTTCTCTCTCACGTCCTTTCTCTCGTTTACTTTCTTGCTCACCTTGTACCTCTCTCTCTCCCTCTCTCTCTCTTTCTCGCGCACTCTTGTTTTCTCACTTGCATTCTCTCAGAGCCTCTCATTTGCTCCCTTGTTCTCCCTTCTCTTTCTCCCTCACTATCTCTTTTTCTCCTTTTCCTACTCTCCCTCTTGCTCTCTCGCCCTCTCTCCATCTCTTGCGGTCACTCTACACTTACAATTCCATCCATCCATTATCCTCCGCTTTATCCTCTACTAGGGGCGGGGGGGGGGGGGTTCCCCATGCCCATCCAGGGGAGAAGGTTTCAGGCGCTGGGCAGAGACACTAAGGACAGGACGCTGATATATCGCTGGGCACACACTCACTCACACAGACACACTCTATATGGGGCAATTTGGAGAACTCATTTGACCATGTGCCACGTTTTTTGGACTGTGGGAGGAAACCGGAGAACCCGGAGGAAACCCACGCGGACACAGGGAGGATATGGAAACTCCACCCAGATTGGGATTCCAACCGGGAATCCCTAACGCTGAGAGGAGAACGTGCCAAACCACTAAGCCACCGTGTCACCCAACACTTAAAATGAATGTATTTAAAAGACTGTTTGTATTTTTGCGGTGGTCGGTTGCGGGTTGGTTGACCGTCGCTCTCTCGGCCGGTGAGAGGCTGTAATATATTGATCTGTCTGTATGATCGGCTCTCTGTTCTCCCCCCGATGTGAGTGGAGTTCCTCTGTGGAGCTGCAGTGATGGAACTCAGAGGAGATGGAGCTCTCTAATGGAATGGCACTCGGTCAGAACGTTTCAGAGCGATAACGATCGAAAAGGAACCCTGCCAAAAATCCCACAAGAGTTTCTGAAGCGGGGGGGGGGGGTGAACACTACGGCCTGGCCGAGTATGTCGCCGGCGGGGAAACCAACGTATCGGCTTCGTTTACAGAGGGAACCGGGGCTGCGAAAAGTGACCTACATCTGCGACGTCCACGATGCAAAGCTGCCATCGCCGTCTTTAAAGAGGATTAAGTCTGTCATTGAAAACACGTGGACGTGAAAATGTACTGCGGCTTCAAAAACAGCCTCTGCAATGTCTCAATGAGCAACCGCGTGCTGACCTCACTCGCGGCACACGCCTCTTAATCACTTAATTCGGGTGTTTCATTCAGTCTCATCGATACAGATGATCACATTTAGTCATTTAGCAGACGATGGGCGGCACGGTGGCTTAGTGTTTAGCACGTTCTCCTCTCAGCACTGGGATTCCCGGTTCGAATCCCCATCTGGGTGGAGTTTACATGTTCTCCCCGTGTCCGCGTGGGGTTCCTTCGGGTTCTCTGGTTTCCTCCCACAGTCCAAAAACATGGATGAAGTCAATTAAGTTCTCCAAATTGCCCCATATAGTGTGTGTATGTCTGTGTGAATGAGAGTGTGCACAGTGATAAATTGGCGCCTTGTCCTGGGTCTATCTGCCCAGCGCCCGAGATGTTCTCTGCTGGATGGGCATGAGGAACCCCCCCTCCTCGACCCTAATAGAGGGTAAAGTGAAAGATAATGAATATAACATTTAGCAGACACTTTTATCAAAAGTGACTTACAGCACAGGGTTCATCACAGCGCCCCCTGGAGCTATGAGGGTTAAGGGTCTTGCTCAAGGACCGAAATTGGTAACAAGTGGACCTGGGATTTGAACCCCCAACAGATTAATAGCCCAACGCCCTGACCACTGAGCTACCGCGCCCACATTAAATGTTTGATTAAAACCAAACATTCCGTGGTGTAACCCGGCGATATGTCTCCCTCCGGCTCTGTGGGAACAGTTTGAGATTCAACCCAGGACAGGACGCCAATCCATCGCTGGGCACACACTCACTCACACGTACACACTCTATATGGGGCAATTTGGAAAACTCAATTGAGTTGATTCATGTTTTTGGACTGTGGGAGAAAAACAGAGAACCCGGAGGAAACCCATGCGGACATGAGGAGAACATGCAAACTCCAGCCAGACTCTGGATTCAAACCGGGCATCCCCAGCGCCGAGAGGCAAACATGCCAACCACTAAGCCACCGTGTGCCCCCCCCCCTCCACTAAAGCACGGTGCCTTAGTGGTTTAGCATGTTTTCCTTTCAGCACTGACGATTCCAGGTTCGAATCCCAATCTGTGTGGAGTTTGCATGTTCTCCCCATTTCGTCACCCCCACCTCCCCCCCGCGGCCCTAGTAGTGGCTTAAAATGTGAAAATAATGACTAAATGAATGATATCTGAAAGTGAATATCTAAAGTGAGGGCCACCATGGCTTAGAGTTTGGCATGTTCTCCTCTCAGCACCGGAGATTCCAGGTTCGAATCCCATCTGGGTGGAGTTTGCATGTTCTCCCCGTGCAAACCCCCCCACGCCCTAGTAGAGGCTTAAAATGTGAAAATAATGACGAGATGAATGATATCTGGGAGTGAATATCTGAAGTGAGGGCGGCACGGTGCCTTAGTGGTTTAGCATGTTCTCCTTTCAGCACCGGGGATTCCAGGTTCGAATCCCAATATGGGTGGAGTTTGCATGTTCTCCCCGTGCAACCCCTCCCCCCCACAACCCTAGTAGAGGCTTAAAATGTGAAAATAATGACTAAATGAATGATATCTGGGAGTGAATATCTGAAGTGAGGGCCACCATGGCTTAGAGTTTGGCATGTTCTCCTCTCAGCACCGGAGATTCCAGGTTCGAATCCCAATATGGGTGGAGTTTGCATGTTCTCCCC